>WBNO01006320.1:170510-197793 GCA_013400575.1 Peucedramus taeniatus
CTGGAGGACAGCCGGCAGCGGGCGGCCGAGCTCTTCCGCTGGCTGCTGGCCCCGGTGGCGCCGGCGGAGTTCCTGGGGCGGCACTGGGAGCGGGCGCCGCTGCTGGTGCGGCGGGGCGACCCCGGCTACTACGCGGGGCTCTTCTCCACGGCCGACTTCGACGCCGCCCTGCGAGGAGGGGAGGTTCACTTCGGCACCCACCTGGATGTGACCAGCTATGCCGAGGGAGTGCGGGAGACGCACAACCCCTCCGGCAGAGCCCTTCCCGCTGTCGTGTGGGACTTCTACCAGAACGGCTGCTCCCTGCGCCTCCTCTGCCCGCAGGCCTTCTCCCCCACCGTCTGGCACTTCCTCTCCATCCTGCAGGAGCAGTTTGGCAGCATGGCAGGGGCCAACACCTACCTCACGCCCCCGGGTACGCAGGGCTTTGCCCCCCACTATGATGACATCGAGGCCTTCGTGCTGCAGCTGGAGGGGAAGAAGCACTGGCGTGTTTACAGGCCCCGAAGAGATGCTGAGGTGCTGCCCCAGTTCTCCAGCGCAAACCTCACGCAGGCTGAGCTCGGTGAGCCTGTCCTGGAGACTGTGCTGGAGGCGGGGGACCTGCTGTACTTCCCCCGTGGCTTTATCCACCAGGGGGATTGTCTCCCTGATGCACATTCGCTCCACATCACTGTGTCTTCCTACCAGAGGAATTCCTGGGGGGACTTTCTGGAGAAGCTTCTCCCAGCTGCCCTGCAGATGGCGCTGGAGGAAGATGTGGAGTACCGACGGGGGCTTCCCATGGACTACCTGCGGTATATGGGGGTCGCTAACTCAGACACAGTCGACGCTCGGCGATCGGCCTTTGTGGAGAAGGTGCAGAGCCTGATAAAGAAACTCGTTGACTATGCACCCATCGATGCTGCTGTGGATCAGAGAGCCAAGTCGTTTCTTCACGACTGTCTCCCTCCGGTGCTCACGCAGAGTGAAAAGGCGCAGAGTGTCTATGGCTTCCCGGCCCGGTGGCAAGATGGAGGCCCCTGCAATGTTGATATCCTGATAACAAAAGACACTGAAGTACGCCTGCTCCGTCATGGCATTGTTAGACTGTGTAATGAAGAAGCAGGTGTGATGCTGTACTACACCACAGAAAACTCCAGAGTGTATCATAAGGAAGAACCCAAGTTCCTTGAGCTAGATCCCGAGTATACAGACAGTATCGAATTTCTCCTGTCTTCCTATCCAAATCATGTAAGCGTGGATAACCTTCCATGTGAAACCTTGGAGGAGAAGATTTCTCTAGCTACACTTCTGTTTGAGAAAGGTATTCTGACTACAAAGAAGCCTCTGGCACAAGTCTAACTTATTTTTTAAAAAAATAAACATATACTTTTTTAGAAAACGTTCTGTCTTGGTCTTGTCTTATGCCTGCTAGATATGCATCAGCAGTTCAGGTCTCTGTATCTCATCTGGGGGTAGAAGGTTTGTGTCATGGGTAGAGAAATCAAATGTTCTAATTAAAATAAATATTTGCTCTAGGAGCGAATCTGCATGGCTTAGTGCCTAGAGGAGAGAATTTATTATCTTCTTTTCACCAGCCATGTTACTACACCCTAGGTAACTTCAGGAAGGTTGTGAACTTCCTTGCAGTCTTGTAAATCATTGTCATGTTTTTACAGTATTTTAAAGCAGCCTCCTCAGCTGCGTGCAAGAAATACTGTTTGTAGGCATATTTGGTGATGGTCACCATTCTGTGTGCCTTTCCTGTCCTACACTGCATATATGGTGGCCTTCAGGCCCGTGCTGTGTTGCAAAGATCCCTTGGTCACACATTTACTCTTCCTAAAAGTGGGGCCTGTAGGCAGCTCCCACTCAGTTTGAGCAACTACACCCACTTGTGTGGCCCTGCCCTTACTGAATGATGCAGTAAGATTTTCTCAGGTGATCATGATTTGCTGCATTTGAAATGCTTCAGGCTCACTTGCTCCCTTTTCAGTCAAATAATAGAGATCACATGTCCTCCCCCACTGGTTTCGACACAGCAGCCCTTAGCAATGTAGTTATTGGTCCTTTCAAGGCAACTGCCGCACCCTCCAATATGTTTGGGGTTTTTTTGTGCTGGGTGAAAAAAGTTTCATTTTAGGACCTATCAAGTTATATGAATATATGCCTGGCTGTGTGGTCAGTTCCCATAAATACTGGCAAACCTCTGAAACACCTTTCCACAATGCTATTTTATCATAGCAGTCAGCAGGGGAGGGATATTCTGTCCTTAAAGCCTCCTGAAGCTATACCCACAGTGAGCGGGGTGCATCACTCTGTGTTCCTCTGAGCTGTTGGGTTATCCAGGTTTTGCAAGATGCCACCCATGCACTCTTAACTGTTCGGGATTTAAGTGTACACTATGTCTTCCAAGATCCCATACTTGCAACACTGCTGGCCTTTCCCCCTCTTTAACCTGTATGCTTTTTCTAAAGTTGGGCTGTGTAAAACTGCACTGCACAAGATGATGCTGAGGTGCCCTTGGGGCCTCTTGGCTCTGTGAAGCACTAGTGGCTGGACAGAAATGCTGTTGCCACACTTATCCTCTGAGCCCTCTGTCTATTCATCCTCACCAGAGGGTCAGCCATCCTTACCCCACCCTTTATGTCCCTGGTAAATATCTCGTTTCTCAGTGGTGCCCTTCCTGGGTTGCTCTGTGTGCTCTATGTGCAACCACAGACACGAGCACTGCAGCTTTGCTGCTTGGGGCTGTGCTGCAGAGCTGCACCAGGAGCTCATGCAGCCTTTTCAGCGATGGCTGCAAGCACCCCATGTCTGTTTTGAGTCCTTTAACGCCAACCAAAGACAGCATAAAATCTCCTTAGCTTTTCGTTTCCCTGGACTCTGGAAACTGCCTGGGCTAGACACCTTACACATACTCCTCACAGATTTATGCAGGGCTAGCCAGACACAGAGTTTCTCTTTTCTTCATTGTTCTTTCTGCAGAAAGGTATTTCTTGCTGAGACCTGCAGAGTATACCAAATTTTTTGAACAAGGAGGTGGTGGTCCATTATGATCCCAGTAAGAAAAGCATTCATATTTTGTAAGGTATCTAAAAATGCCATGTATTATAGCTAACACTAATCTTACATCCCTTTAGACACTGAGAGCCCCAAGCAAAAAAGCATTTCCCCATGTCATGCAGATGTGCTTCATAGCAGAGATTGCCCCCTTTCAGTCTTTTATTGTAAGATTCTTGTATAAGAAAACAGCTCTATTTAGCATATCTACAGTCAAACAGAAACAGTGTTTGCAAGGGAATGCCTTTCTGCACTGTTCAATAAGGGCAGGGCCACATAAGCTGTGTTACCTCCTGGGTGGGAGCTGCCTGTGGTCTGCTCTGTAAGGAAGGGCTGGCTGAGTCTCCTGTAGGGCTGTGCAGGGCAGGACAGGGCTGAAGGCCCTGTTGCACAGGCAGCACAGCACAGGCACCAAAGGCATGGGGCAGCGCTGTGTCCTCCAGAGGCCACGCTGTGGCTACTGGAGGGGAACCTTCTGCATGCTGTAAGGCAAGGACCATGCTGAGGGTTCCTTCACAGGCTTCCAAGCAGTGCAGAAACACAAATAAAGGTAAAGGGAACATATCCACCAATTTTTCCAAGCAAAGCTGAGCAGGAGAGGAGAGTTTTGAGAGAGTAAGCCTTTATTTGTTCTCATAATCAGACACTTGGGGCATAGGAACAGCATCTTTTTGAAAGACACAAGGACCATTGAGTTTCACAACAACTACATGGGGCACAAAAAGTGGGGAGGGGAGATGGCAGTCCCACACATGCCTGTCACTTTTCCACTTTCGAGAAAGATGCAGAAATACTCATCTGGTTTAGCTAGCACCTGCCAGAATGGTCACCTAGGAGAGGGGAATGATCAAACAGATATGCACTGGAAGGGCAGAAGATGGGTACTATTCAGATATCACCATCTCAGAGTTACCGAGAGGAGACTACTGCATTTTTGGAAGCAGCTTTCATGAATTGTCACCACATGCCCACATGTGAACCCTTAGTCTAGAAAATATAAATAAAAAGCCTTTACTGGTAGCCAGCTGTGGGGGGTTGACCTCGGCTGGCTGTTGGATATCTGCCAAGCCACTCTTTCAATCCTCTTTAGCAACAGGAGAGGTGGAGAAACTAAGAGAAACCTTACAGGTCAAGATAAGGACAGAGAGTAATTCATCAATATTTTGCCCAACATCATGGGCAAAACAGACTTGACTGAGAGAAGATTAATTTAATTTATTGCCAGTAAATAACAGAGTAGACAGATATAAAAAGAAAATTAAAAACACCTCCCCCTCATCTTTGAGCAGCATCAGATACATCTCTGAGCTGACTGAAACTGTCTCTGTCCAACATAGGGGAACCTCAATCTCTTCTTACAGCCTCCCACTACCAAAATGTTTCCACATTAGCTCTAAATAATCTTACTTTTCTCTTGCAGTCAGAGCTCAAATGGTGCCATTGTGCTTGTTCTTTCTTGGCTATCATAAGGGAATATTTTGCATGGAATAGAAAAAATTTTTGTGTAGGAGATGCCTGTCATTTCTTCAAAAGAAAAAGTAAATATTGCTGTCACTTTCTTCATGTGGTTTTGCAAACTCTCAGCATTAGACAGTCTTCCCTTCCATTTAATTTTTTCTTGCATAATGTGCAAGCAACACACAATTTTGAACAACCAGATCTGATAAATTCTACTACAATTATCAGGTCAAACCTCGTCACAGCTGTACCAGTACAACTACAGCATCTCCCATGATTTTGCACATCCATAAAACAGAATAATTGGTCTTTTAGTTTGAAGCCGTTACATTGCTCATCATTTTTTCCCCATTTTACAGGCCTCCTTCAGGTGCTGAAAGGCGGCAATAAGTTGTCCCTGGAACTTTCTGTTCTTTGAGCTGAGATGCCCAAGGTGGCAGAGGATCGGCTGTGATGATCCCACCCTGCCATGGGTGCTGGCAGGGATGCAGCAGTGGCTCCAGGCAGACTTGGCATCTTCCAGTAAGTTTGTGTGCCCACACCATTCCTGCCTCAATTTGCGCCCCCCCCCCGCCTGTGAGTGGGAAACTGCATTTATAAACGGGGTGAGAATTGCAATAAAGAGTCTAAAATTTAAAAACTGTGTAATCATTTGTTGTGCTTTGGTTAGAAGCAGGTTTTGCATCTTGACCACTCTCCCATCCCAGTGTGGATCAAGGGCCGTGTTGGTGGGAAGGCCGTGGGGGCCTCCTGCCCTCCTCAGCAGAGAAGTCACACTCACTCCAAAACATCTGTACAATGAACTGCCACCAGGACCCCCAGCTGCTTTATGAGGACAAAACCAGGGGCCAGGAAGCACCATTTCTGTCAGACCTGGAGGGCTGCCATCTCCCTTATGGACAGCATCACCCCATGCCAGCTGAACCAGCTGTCCTGGGTTTCTCCATTTTGCAGGTGTCCTCCGGGCCAGTTTGGTACACATGGGGTAAACCTCAGAGCCAGCAGCTGCCTCTCAGCCCTGTCATGTTTTCAGCACCTGGGCGTCCCCATTGTGGCCCTTCCCTTCCCAGCAAGTTCATAACAGATGTTATCAGCAGCCTCGTCTGACATCTCTGGGCCTGCCCTAGCATGGATAAGGCTCTTTGTTTGAGCGTGGGCTAGAAGAGAATGTGACAGAGCAGGAGGGAGCGAGGAACATAAGTCTCAGAGTAGTTCATGGCAATGCCAGGTGCTGTCACCGCACAAAAGGTGTCCCAGGAGATGCCCGGGAGAGCAGTGCTGGGCTAGTGGGGCTGTCTCTGCCTGAGATGTTCCCAGGCCTGCAGCTTGGCTGAGTTTGAGGAAAAAAGACAAAGCCTGAAGGAGAAACCCAGGAAGGAGGGATGCAGCTTTGTCCGTGTCCAGTCCAGCAGGCCTGCTGTAGAGAACTTCAACCACAGCAGATAAGCACACTATGTATCAACAAGTGTGTGGAGAGAGCAGCTGCCTTTTGGAGATCTTAGTATCATAGAATAATTCAAGTTGAAAGGGACCTGAAATGTCATATAGTCCAACCCCCCCTGCAATAAGCAGTGACATCTTCAACTAGATCAGATTGCTCAGAGCCCTGTCCAACCTGGTCTTGGATGTTTCCAGGCATGGGACATGCATTGCCTCTCTGGGCAACCCGGGACAGTGTTTACTACCCTCATTGTAAAAAACTTCTGCCTTATGTCTAATCTGTATCAAATGTCTTTTAGTTTAAAGCTTATGCCCTACTAGCAAATTTGTCCCCATCTTACAGGTCTCCTTCAGGTACTGAAAGGTGGCAATAAGGTGTCCCTGGAGCTTTCTCTTTTTTGAGCTGAGATGTTCCATCAGTGTCAGAGGATCGGCTGTGATGATCCCACCCTGCCATGGGTGCTGGCAGGGATGCAGCAGTGGCTCCGGGCAAATCTGGCGTCTCCTAGCACGTGTGGATCCACACCATTCCTGCCTCAACTTCCCCCACCCCCGCCTGTGTGTGGGAAACCGCATTTATAAAGAAGCCTCCGCTTGAATGCAGACACAGTGTAATCAACAACTCCGGAGGGATGTGGCAGGCCAGTGCCTGCTCCCTGTGCCGGGCCAGCTCCCGCGCCTGGCAGAGGCGGCTGCCCTGGCCCGGCCCCGCGCCTGCAGCCCCACGGAGCCGCAGCCCCTGGTGGAGCCCCGGGACAGCCCCCGCCCAGGCACTCTCCTCCATGGCCCCCTCCATCCGCCTGTCGCCCGCCGCCCGCAGCCTCTTCGATGAGCCGCTGGCCATCGCCGTGCAGGGCCTCGGCCCGCGGCAGCAGGTCACTCTGCGGACGTCCTTGCGGGACGAGACCGGAGAGCTCTTCCAGGCCAGTGCCCGCTACCAGGCGGGCGACGACGGAGAGCTGGACCTCGCCCGCTGTCCTGCGCTGCCGGGAGGCAGCTTCTCCGGCCTGGAGCCCATGGGGCTGCTCTGGGCTCTGCAGCCTCAGAAGCCTTTCTGGCGGCTGGTAAAGCGGGACGTGCAGAGCCCCTTCCTCCTGCAGCTGGAGGTGCTGGAGGGCCACGGGGAGCGCCCCGGGCGGCTCCTGGCCCAGGCGCAGCACGAGCGGGCGTTCCTGAGGGACGGGGTGCGGAGAGTCCCGGTGCGAGACGGGAGGATCCGGGCGACGCTTTTCCTGCCCCCCGGTGAGTACCAACTGCAGCCATCCTGCTTTCTCTAAACCGGTGCTTTGTTGGTGAAAGTTTTTCTATGACCTCTGTGGAGTCCATTAAAGCCCCACGTCCTTTCCCCCATCCTTCCCTTCCCTGTCCCATGCCACTGACCAGCCTGACCATCCTGACCATCCTTCCCAATTCACCTGCCCATGCATGTGCCAGGACACAGTTGCAGAAGGCAGAGGAATAACCATTCTTACCCAGGTCTTGAGGTTAAAAGAAAAGAAAAGAAAAGAAAAGAAAAGAAAAGAAAAGAAAAGAAAAGAAAAGAAAAGAAAAGAAAAGAAAAGAAAAGAAAAGAAAAGAAAAGAAAAGAAAAGAAAAGAAAAGAAAAGAAAAGAAAAGAAAAGAAAAGAAAAGAAACAAAAAAAACAACCATGAAGAAATTCATGGCAAATGAATGTGAGTGTGCCAGCAGAGCTGCTGGACAAGAAGCTGCAGAATAGAGTGGTGGAAGTGGTGGAGAAGGGCTCTGTCATTGGCATTCTTACTCACTGGGAGGGTTTGAGGAATCCTTCTCCCTCCTCACCCAACAGCAACTAACTATAGTAACTATTTGGTGACCATGGCCCACCATATTGGGGTGAGCATCATCAGTTTGTGAAAGAGGGAAGAGGAGGGGCTCAAGAACATTTACAGGGAGTAAATCTTTCCAGCAGAAAAAGACAATTATTTAATTGCTCCGGAAAAGGTGCAGAGCACCTTTCTGAGATGTAAGGACTGCCCAAGACACCACCCGTCTCTAGCATCTTCTGGGCAGATACACCAAGACTTTCCTGACAGGATCCAGGGTGTGGGAAGCCTGATTTCACAGACTTAGCATCCCGCCCACGAGGCGGCCAGGACTCCCTCCCCTGCCTCACCTCTACCTCCACCTGCTGACCAGAAGAGGGAAGAAGCCACCTGCATACACTTTATATCCAAAATGTCCCATTTCCCCTGAGCTGAGGCACTTTCAGTAAGTCAAATGCTGGTGCGTTTCCTCCAAGTCCCCTGACCTCCACCTTTTGCCTGTGTTTTAAAATGATAAGCCCTTGCCATACATTGCCTGGCACTTTGAATTGTTTCCTAGGCACTTTGAGTTGTTTCCTAGGCACAGGATAAAAAGCATTTATCCCCGTCCTACTGCCACCACAAACAAGCTTCAGCTTAGCAAGACTGTAAGCTCGGTCTATAGTCAGTAATTCTCTTAGTTCTATTTGGAGATGTGTTTTGCAACCATGATTTCACCACACTCAAATTGTCCTGCACTGAGATACCCCATAATTATTTTCAGTTCCTGGACTGCTCTCTACACCACACATCTCCACATTCAGATTCAGGAGTTGGATACTCCTCAGCAAATGACCCAAGGCCATATAGAGGCAGAGAGCTCAAAGGGCTTTTGCTACAGTACTGTCACACCTCCCTTGAGCACCCCCATGGCCTTATTCAGCTGTACCACCTTTTCTGGGCTTGTTCAGTGCAAGTCCACAGAGCCCTGCCACACTCAGCTGAGCCATGGGCCACAGACAACTGCACTCCTGGCTCCTGGCCACACAGCCACTGCTCTGAGTGCTCACAGCCTGTCAAGAGCCAGTAGATGTGCTGTTGCCTGCATGCAAACAACCACAGAAGGAAGAGCACAGCAGCATTTTTGATGGCAGGGCTCTCCTTGATCCAAGGCAGAGAGTGAACAGATACTGTGCTCTTTCTCCTTGCCTCTGTGACACCCCACAACACATTCCCACCTTCCACCTGCAGCCTTATCTGCAGATACACAGGCCACTGTGGTGCAGGGCATCCTCAAAGGGTGGGAGGCATGAGCCCACTCAGACCTGTGGCTCTCCTAAAGCCAGAAGTAGGTGTGAGCTAGGTCTTCTCCACTCCCCAACAGGTCCAGGGTCATCTTCTCTGGCCTGTGGCTTGTGGAGCTTTCCTGCAGGTTGCAGTCCCAAAACCAATCAGGCTGAAGGAATGCAACATGCAAAGCATTCTCTTTCCCTGCACTGGCTGGACAGGTTCAGGATTCTCCCAGGATGAGGAAAAGGGCATCCTGGATCAAGAAAGATCCAAGCAGAGATCTGCTGATCACCCACTGAGATATCTATGGCATCCTGTGCAGAATTTGATACTGACTGCTGCCAGACATGACTGGAAAAGAAACAAAGTACTGGTTTGGGTGACTTACAGCTTTTCAAGGGATCCCAAATATTAAAAAGCTACAATATAAACAAAAAACCTTACAGTTTCTAGTTTGCATTGCATCCAACCATGATACCTTGAGGATTTTTATACCAGTAGGTGAAGAGCTTGTTGTTACAGGGCTGCTTACAGGAAGAGAATTCGGAACAAGATTATTTTACCAAAGGCTCTCCACCTGTTGGTCCTAAGCACAATGCACAGTACTGCTGATTCCTAAAACAAATAAGGGCTTGCACCTTACCTAAGAGGTTCTGCTCCTGCACTTTATTTTTCCTCTGCAATACACTCTAGAATTTTTTCAGGTGCTGACACTGCACAGCTGACTGATACTGTCTTTTCCAAAAAAGATGCTTTTCTGCAGTTCCTGTTTGGTACCTCATTTGCTGGATTCCAAACCAGAGGAACATTGAAAGGAGTAATTTCAGGCAACTCTGATCTTTGTCTTGTTTGTTCCAGGAGAAGACACCTTTCCAGGGATCATTGATATACATGGACTTGGAGGAGGTCTTTTTGAGCCCAGAGCAAGCCTGCTAGCCAATCATGGCTTTGCCACACTGGCATTGGCATATTATCAATTTGAGGATCTGCCCCAGGAACCAAAGGAACTCAACCTGGAATATTTTGAAGAGGCAGTGAACTATATGCTGCAGCACCCACAGGTACGAACACCCGTTTCCTCTGGGTTCCAGGAACCGCTCCTGTAAAGTCCTCTCACTTTGCCCAAGACATCTTTGGAGGAAGCTGCAGAAATACTCACCTGGCAGGGCCTTTCCAAGGATTTTGGGTGTCTGAGTTCTAGGGAAGAGAAGGGGCAAGTATATGAGCACTGGAAGGAGGGTGGAGAGACATCGCAAAGCAACGTCACAAGAGACAGATCAGATGTAACCAGGTGTGAAAAGTCTGCAGTAGAAAACCTTAATGAGCTGCCACCAAATGTCCTCCTACAGTTTCAAGAGTGAAAAGTAAAGAACATCTGCCAGGGTCTAAGACTAATAATTCATAGCTGTGACCTACAAGCTGTCCCCAGATGGATGGAATCATGTCCCCCCCACTCCTGGCTGATTTCAGAATACCAGGGAACATTCTGCATGTGAATGGTTTGAAGTACAGTGTGAGGAGGAAGTATAGGGGGTGTGGGAGGGTGTGTCTGTCATTTGTCCAGAA
The DNA here is from genome assembly GCA_013400575.1 of Peucedramus taeniatus. Classification (NCBI taxonomy): domain Eukaryota; kingdom Metazoa; phylum Chordata; class Aves; order Passeriformes; family Fringillidae; genus Peucedramus; species Peucedramus taeniatus. The sequence continues at coordinate 181,074 of WBNO01006320.1, forward strand.
GGAAAAGTAATCATTGCCATGACTTTCTTCATTAGACAATCTTTCCCTTCATGAAGCAGCTGCTGTGCTTTTCAGCTCAGCACTGATGAGCATTTCCTCCTGTCTCCCAGGTGAAGGGTCCAGGGGTTGGCCTGCTCGGTTTCTCCAAAGGAGCTGAAGTGTCCCTTGCCATGGCTGCCTTCCTGAAGAACATTATGGCTGTTGCTTCCCTCAATGCCCCTGTTGTTGCTACATGTATTCCTTTTTCTTACGAGGATAAAATCATTCCCACTGCGACCTTATATGAACACAAAGCCAAGGCCACCAATTCCAAATTTCTTGATTATTCTGATGTCATTGAAGATCCCTTTCAAGCCCCTGACAACCAAAGCCTGATCCCACTAGAGAAAGCTGAGGCACAGTTTCTATTCATGGTGGGCCAAGATGACCGTGTTGTCAAAAGTGAGTATTATGCTACTGAGGTCTGCAAGCTTCTGCAGGCCCAAGGGAAGGAAAACTTCCAGATTCTCTCCTACCCTGGAACAGGGCACTGCATAGACCCTCCCTTTTTCCCTTTGTACCACATAGGAAGCCACCCCGTTTTTCACAAGCGGGCAGTCCTGGGTGGGGAGCTCAGGGCTTATTCTAAAGCTCAGGTTCATGCTTGGTCACAGATTCAGGCATTTTTCAAAAAGTATTTAATTGTTAACTAATGTGCAACAAATAATGTGCAAGCAACACACAATTTTGAACAACCAGATCTGATAAATTCTACTACAATTATCAGGTCAAACCTCGTCACAGCTGTACCAGTACAACTACAGCATCTTCCATACCTCTGCACATCCGTAACACAGAAAATAAATGGGTTTGCCTTTTCTGTTCTCCCCTCAACCTTTTTGCTCAAGTGTCAAGTAAAGGAATGATGTAGTCTTTGATAAAACAGATCATGTGCAAAATGCAGAGTTATGTTTCTTGGGTGGTTTCTATTCCTCTAATACTTGACAGTGCTTTCCATGTCACTGTGGTCTCTACATGCATATGCTATCCTCAGGTCACACTAATTGTCTCTAATTGGCCCCAAGATATCATGCAAAAAAAAAACTTCCTGTGGAATTGACAGCCATTTTGATCTTCTTCTACAGGAGATGAGAATTGTAATAAACAGATTGAGATTTGAAAGTCATGGAGTCTTTTGCTGTGCTTTAGTTAGAAGCAGGGTTTGCAACTTGACTACTTTCTCATGCCAGGGTGAAGGCTTAAGAAAGCTTGCAGCAACTTGGGATCAAAGGTTGCCCAGGTGGGAACAGGAGACCATAGAAGACAGACACATAGCCCCCTTACCTTCACTCTCTTCCACAGCTCATGTTTCACCCAGCATGAAGGAGAAGGAATTTTGCTGAAGCCTCCAGGACCCTTTCCCTTAGCATCTGCTCCCACATATGGTCAAGCCCATGATCAAATCCAGTAGTGTACGCCACAGAGCGTTCTCAACAATAGAAGTAGTTGCCAACATTCAGGGCTGGACACCAGACAACATACCCAAATGCTAGGTGACAGAACACCTCACCTGTTTGGAGAGAAAGGTTAATTTCCATGGTGAATGAAACTGCCTGATATCTCTGACCACTTAATATTTCCAATTAGGGCAATGCTCGGCCCCTTAGATGCTTCCACCTCTTTCACACCTCTAAGACAGACACGAGGAGCCGAGGAGCTCAGAGCACAAGGCAACCCTGCCTGCATCTCCCAGGAAGAGTTTGGGTGCTTCAGGAAACAGCTCCTTTTGGATCAGAAGATCCATCTCTGCATAAGATGGACTGCATTACCTTCTTTCTAAAATCCTAGCGCAATCCATTACTAGAAGAGCCACATGTTTCCTGACTTACCTAAATAGTCTGTGAAAGTGCTCCTCCATTATCGCTCCTGCATCCCTGACCACCCTTCCTAATACACCTGGCTGTGCTGCTACCTAGGCCGGGCACAGCCAGGTGGAGACATAACCCACCTTGCCCAGGCCTTGGGGTAACGAACAGAGAAGCAGAGCCGGCAAGGAGACAAGAAGCAATGGCGAACTAGTGCTGCTGTGGCTTCTCCCCGCCTCGGCTGGGGCTGGCCCTCGCTGCGGTCCCTTGGCTGAGCAGCACAGCACAGCTCGGCCGTGCCGTGCAGAGCTGCCTCAACTCTGTACGGTCTGTCCCACACCGGTCCTCCCCTGTCCAGTGAATTCCGACTGCGATTCTGCTCGGTGGCTCGTCCTCTCCCCACGTCTCCTGCCCGCAGCCACCGCCCGGCCCGGGAAAGCTCGAGGGTACCGAGGAGCTCGCCGAGGCCCAGACGGGTTTCAATGACTCGGCAGCTTTATGATGAAGTATCCTGCAGCCGGGGAAGGCAACAGGGGGAAGACAGAAGGCGAGACGGGCATACAGGGAAGTAGAGAGGCACGGAAACCTGCAGGCACCGGAGAGGGAAGGAGGCGGGCGGGACAGGGGAGCTGCCACCCCGCTCCTCCCCACCGGGGCGTGCCAGCGGCACTCCAGGCCCGAGCCCGGCCCCAGTTCCGCGAGGATCTGCCCCAGTAATCCGCCCGCAGAGGCGGGAGCGATCCGGAGGGATGTGGCAAGTCAGTGCCTGCTCCCTGTGCCGGGCCAGCTCCCGCGCCTGGCAGAGGCGGCTGCCCTGGCCCGGCCCCGCGCCTGCAGCCCCACGGAGCCGCAGCCCCTGGTGGAGCCCCGGGACAGCCCCCGCCCAGGCACTCTCCTCCATGGCCCCCTCCATCCGCCTGTCGCCCGCCGCCCGCAGCCTCTTCGATGAGCCGCTGGCCATCGCCGTGCAGGGCCTCGGCCCGCGGCAGCAGGTCACTCTGCGGACGTCCTTGCGGGACGAGACCGGAGAGCTCTTCCAGGCCAGTGCCCGCTACCAGGCGGGCGACGACGGAGAGCTGGACCTCGCCCGCTGTCCTGCGCTGCCGGGAGGCAGCTTCTCCGGCCTGGAGCCCATGGGGCTGCTCTGGGCTCTGCAGCCTCAGAAGCCTTTCTGGCGGCTGGTAAAGCGGGACGTGCAGAGCCCCTTCCTCCTGCAGCTGGAGGTGTTGGAGGGCCACGGGGAGCGCCCCGGGCGGCTCCTGGCCCAGGCGCAGCACGAGCGGGCGTTCCTGAGGGACGGGGTGCGGAGAGTCCCGGTGCGAGACGGGAGGATCCGGGCGACGCTTTTCCTGCCCCCCGGTGAGTACCGGCCTTGCCGGGCTCCTTCCCCCACGGTGCTGCCTCTACTTTCGGCCCCGCACTCGCAGGCCCGGAGCTGGACCGCCTCTAGGCTGCCCTGGCGCTCCGTACCAGGCAGAGGGCAAGGGGGAGCTGCGTCTCTCGGGTAGGGACTGAACACTCCTCAAGGCGTGGCCTGATCAGCCCAACCAGCTTTGATCTGCTGGCCGTACTCCTCTCACAGAGAGCTGCGTGTCACCACATGTGTGTTTGTTTAACTGACCTCTATTGGATATGAAGGCATTGATTGCAGTACACTTTTTGTTCCCAAATGCCATGGGAGGTGGAGTCAGCCAAGTTTTCAAGGCACCTTTCCTCTACCTGTCTGTTTTCTAGGAAATTCATGTGGTAACTCTTTCGAGTAAGTGGAAGCTGCTCTCCTAAACTGTGGAGTTTAAGTCTGTGGCTTCCCTTTCCAGCCTCTCCACACATCCTGAACTTAGTAATGTTCTAATTGCTGTAACCCAAGTTGCCTTTTGCTGTCACATTTGTCCCCAGTTCTTCCCTGTTTGTGAGCGGGTCAAGGAAAACATTGGACAGACTTGCCCTGGCAGTATTTTTGTCAGAAAATAATGAAAAGGGCCTGTGAGGTTTTCAGATTGCCCGACAAATGCTGTGTTGTCCCTCTATCAGCTGTCCAGGTTTCTGCTTGTTTTCTGTAGGAAACCTCATCTCTTGCACTCCCTTGGTTCTGTAGTAGCCACACCCCCACCACATCCCACCTTTCCTTCCCCCTGTGGTACAGAGGTTTTCACCAAGCATATCTGTGGAACCCCAAGGAGCTCTTCTATGTATCACCCTCTCTCCTTTCTTTCCTGTCTGTCCCAGATAACTCTTTCATGACAGTGCTAAAATCATATGTGCTGTGCCAGCCAGTGCCATGGGCTCTGACTGCTCTGACTTCATCTGTCTCCTTGAGGTTGGAGGTGAATTTCTAGTTCTTGCTGGTTACACACATTTGATGTTAGTCTGCAGACACCAGAGGGAAGTCTCTCCCTCCCTCCTGAGCAGGAATGGAAGTCTGCCTCTTGGCCTCCTCCTTTCCGTACTCGGTTAGTATTTTGCAGCAATCCCTCTCAGCTCTGGACTTCACTCCCTGTCCCATGATGAACCTAACGTAATGCTTCCCTTACCAGGTAAGCAAGGCTGGTTTCAAATACTTTCTTCTCTTAATCCCAGAATAAATGACTGAGGTGCATTTACACTAAAATTGAGAAGCTGGAACCATGAGAAGATGAGATTTTTTTTTTTGATCAGCCTTGATCAAAAACCTTTGATCAGAAACACACTAAGGAGAAGCCTGCTGAGTATTTTTGAAGCAGAGCTTAATACATTTGCAGTGAATTTAGAGAGAATAGAGAACTAATTGTGACAGTCAAAAGATCCCTTCTCTTCTAGCTGCCTGTTTCCAAGTGTTATCTAAAACATTAGCAGACCTGCTAATCCTTGCTAGTTTGTTTAATCTTGAAGCAATGGAGCCATTTCATTAAAACTGTCACAGTAATTTAGGACCCTCAATACCATTCTGCTGCTGTAATTTTTATTTTTTTTAAAGACACATTCCTAGGCCTATGAATTTGGAATATAAATTAAAAATTGTGGGTTAATGTGTTCTGTTATGTGGTCTCTCTCAGGAAGTGGCCCTTTCCCAGGAATTATTGACTTGTATGGAACTGGAGGAGGACTCCCTGAATACAGGGCATGCCTGCTGGCCAACCACGGCTTTGCTGTGCTGGCTCTGGCTTTCTACAGCTATGAAGATCTCCCCAAAGGGATGAAGGAATTCCACCTGGAATATTTTGAAGAAGCTGTAAACTATATGTTACAACACACCCAGGTTTGTTTGTTCATTGACTCTCACTACAGTGAACTCTCATTAGTTAGGTCCTGTCAGACTACAGATGGGGCAGAGCTGCTGTACTTAAAACAGCATTGCTGTTGAGTTGGCTGTTATTAATTTGTTTTATATCTTTAACTCCCATTACAATGGCACTCTGGCAGATTATTCCAATTCTTCCTTTTCAACTGGTCAAGTGATACCGTAACACATTGGCCACATACTGGTAATTTCTACTCCATTCAACCATACTCCATTCAGTGTCATAACTAGGGTGCTGGAGGCTTACTGGATTTGCAGTGGGGATTTTAGATTTATGCTCTGTAGAATGTCCTTCAGAACTAAATGTCCTTTTCAGCTGTGGAGCACATGACAGCCTTCTGTGATCCAGGTCTCAGGGAAACCAAGGAAACTCAAGGAAGTCCAACAATATACATTTGATGCTGTGTATTTTATAAGCTGTTAAAATCACTCCAAATGTTGGTATTTCATAAGTGTGGGTTTTAATAGCTAGTTGTGCACTTAGGGTTCCTTCTAATTCAGCACCTCTTGGAATAGAACCCTGCTTAATTCTGCATCTCCTTATAAGTAGCTGTGAGTGACAGTAGCTAGAATTGCAAACCAACACTTGGTTTCTCTGGAAAATGAAAATAAATACCTTCCTCAACCTCAGAAAGATGAGTAGTTGTTAAAGGTCTTGACTGCTTTTTAGTCACCTTAACCTTAACTGTTCATGCCACCTCTCTGCCCAAAAAAATCTGAAAATTGCTTCCCCATGCCTTTTTTTCCCTTGAGAGCAGTACAGTACCATTGCTTCCCATTGATACCTCCTCTGCTATTCTCACTGTGTTTTTAATGTGTTGCAAAGTTTCAGCCATATTTTCTAATTTCTCCCTTCCCATATTTCAAAGTCAGTGGGTTTGAAGCGTGTCACACTGGTGATAAGATGCAGAAGGTATTAAATTTTGATGCTGTCTCAGAGCCTATTTGCCCGTGAGAGTCTTTGGATATTGAAGACTTGTGGTATTAGCTAACCTTCTTCCAGTATCCTTACAGGATTTCAGCACCCAGTAAGGTCATTTAACTTTCCTATTCTAGTTAATTTGTCTTGTGTGAAAGAAAATGAAGGTAACCTAGTCTAGATTGACTTCAGGGGACACACACAATTCTCCTAGAAAAATCATTTTAATGGGTTATATTTTTAAGATAAATTTTAATGAGTAAGCTACCTCAGACTATTTCCTGTGAGTTAGATACCAGACATTCTAGAGAAGTGGGAGAGCAGCTCATGTGAAGCCTGCTACCCCATGTCAGCTTCTTAATAGGGGAACCTTGAATATAAGAAATACAGTAACAACAAGTGATGACAATATCATAGTCATTGCTGACTTTGAGCATTTTGTACTGAAAAAAAGCAATTGCAGCAGAGGCCTCCTCTGCTCTTTCCCTCTTCTTCTCTCAACTTATAAATAAATAAAGTGAATATGGGACTGCATATTTGCAAGCACAGCTGTACTCTCTGCTTCAGCACTGAACCTTGTAGCTTTGTTAGGATGATGCCACAGTCTCAGTAGGGCTTAGGATCATAAATCAAGCACAGGACAGTGCTTAGGATCCCTCAGACATGGGCCCAGCACACAGGACCTCAGGTGCCTGTAGGTGGAGCCCAAATTTGGGACAGACACAGCTGCAAACATGGCAACATATTAAGGAAATGTCATTCCATGGTTCACTGGTTGTGGTTTCTCTTCTCTCACTTCCAGGTTAAAGGCCCAGGAATTGGTTTGCTTGGACACTCAAAGGGGGGTGACCTGTGTGTCTCCATGGCCTCCTTCCTAAAGGGCATCACAGCCACTGCCCTTATCAACGGCTCGGTGGCAAATGTGGGTGCAGTGCTCCGCTACAAGGACATCACCATTCCACCCCTTGGTATCAATCCAAAACGTGTCAAGGTTGGCAAATCCGGGATTGCTGATATTATTGATGCATTGAACAACCCACTAGAAGGGCCTGACCAGCAAAGCTTTATTCCTTTGGAGAAGGCTGAGTGTTGCTTCTTGTTCATTGTTGGGCAGGATGATCACAACTGGAAAAGTGAATTCTTTGCAGCTGAGGGAAGCAAACGTTTGCAAGCTCATGGGAAAGAAAAGCCTGAGATAGTCTGTTATCCTGGAGCAGGACACTACATTGAACCTCCCTTTTTCCCGATGTGTGCAGCCTCAATGCACCTGCTAATTGGCAAGCCTGTGATGTGGGGAGGGGAGCCCAAGGCACACTCTGTGGCACAGATAGATGCTTGGCAGCAGATCCAAGCTTTCTTTCGTAAACACCTCACAGGCAAGCCATCTGGAACATCCAGTAAGCTCTGATATGAATTAGGTTACTTTACAGATGAAGATGCTGGTTTTGTTAAATGTTTTATTAAATTGTTTTGTTAAATGACTCAGAATGAGAACAAGGAACATCAGAGACTAAGCTATTAGGTTTCTTGGAGGATGATGGTGGGTGAAAACAAGAAAGCAGCTTTCTTTTTACACCCTCCTCTAATCTTGGTTAGAGGCCCTGGCCTCCTGTTTATGTAGTACAGGGTTATAAGCTGTGGAAAACAAATAGTGGTAAGGCTGTGTGCTTTGAGTGTGAATTGAAGTGGTAGGTAACTCATCCAAGCTGAGAACCAGGATGAAAATATGCCTTGGCCTTCTCAGAGGGAATGTATGCCATTGCCCAGCTTTCTGTTCTAGTTCCAGTATTCCAGTTTTTCTGGAAGCGGTAATCTGACTCCAGTAATCTTTCTGTTCTCCTTGTGCACTTCTCCCTCCTTTGTTGCTCCTTGCCCTTCTCCCAAACCACTAAAATACATCTGCCTTAAAAATATCTAATATTTCACTTACCAAAAGCAGTACTACTGTGCCAGCACCCTCAGGTAACACTCCACATTTATAGGCAACAAACATCCCATAGCTTGATGTGATGTTCTGAGCGCATGCAGTAGAAATGAGACATTTAAACAGTCTGTGGAAATTGGTAAGCGTGAAGAAACAACAGAACACGTCCTGTTAGTTGTCATCCTGGAGTCGCTCCCGGATGTCTCCCCAGCACGGCTGGGTATCGCTGTGGAGATCCACAGCACTGCCGGAGCGCCCTGCCTGTACATTTCCCAAATGCGGTCTGAGCTGCGTGCTCCTCAGGGCTGCTGAGAACAGCCCGGCTGCGGCGCTGGCACGGTGGCTCCGTGAGGCGGCCTGAACGGAGCCTGAGGCAGCCGGCCCGCTGTGGCGGAGCGGGGCTCCGGCTGCGCGCCCGCTGCTCTCTGCGCAGCGGGGTGAGAGCTCAGCCCCGCCGGGATCGTGAGTAACTCTGTGCACCCAAGCGTGGGGTTGAAGGAGAAGACGCTGGGAGTTGCCGGCGCATTTGCGCTGTGTGTCCGAACACGTTGTACCCGACTGTGCCTGCAGCCCTTATCCGGCCTCTGCTGTTGCCCGTGCGTCAGGCCCGTTTGCGCATTTTGTATCCACCGTGCTTGCAATGGATTAAAGTGGAACTTTAACCGCTGCCCACGGCTCGCTGCTCCAGTCGGTTGGATGGTTTGGGGGAGGCGGGAGCGGCCCGGGGCTGGGGGGCGGGGAGGGGCTCTGCTCTCTATTGGGGACGCCTGGAAGGGGCGGCGNAGCGGGTAGAGACGCGGGTGGCGGGGCTGAGCCCGGGGCAGCCGGTGACCCTGCGGGCGGTGGCGGCCGATGACCACGGCTGCCTCTTCCAGTCGTGCGCGCACTACCGGGCGGACAGCCGCGGGGAGCTGCATCTGGGCACGGACGCCTCCCACGGCGGGGACTACACCGGCGTGGAGCCCATGGGGCTCTTCTGGAGCCTGGCCCCCGCCGGCATGGAGAAGCCGTACCAGCGGCTCGTTCCCCGCAACACCAGCGCCCCGATGAAGGTGGAGGTGTTGGTCCACCAGGGCCACAGCCCGCCCGGCTCCATACCCGGGCCCGTGGTGGCCAAGGCCGAGGTGCAGAGGTTGTTCACGGCCCCCGGCGTGCGGAGGATCCGGCTGAAGGAAGGAGTCGTAAGGGGCTCCCTTTTCCTGCCGCCGGGTGAGTGCCCCGGCCCGAGACCTTCGCCCCGAGGCCGGCGGGACCCTCCCGCCTTCTCCAACCAGAGCAAGGAAAGTCTCCTAAAATAAACCCTTGCAGAGGCTGTCACCCGGGGAATCCACATTCCCTAACAGCCGAACGCTGCCCTGCAGACAAGGTGGCCCTGAACTCTTTAAGAAGATATCCCAAGTGCTTGTCGCGACAGGGCCCGGCTTGTGCGTGGCCGCCACGCCTGGTCCCTCTCGGCGGCACCAAGCAGGGCGGGCATGGGGAGGCGGCTCTTGCGGGACGGGCCGGAGCTAAAGGAGAACAGGGATTTAGAGTTTACTTCATTGCTGTACTCGGCCTGTGGTTTTTCAGTAGGTTTGATGTTTGCTCTGGAGTACCAGAATCTAACATCCAGAAAAGCTGATACGCTTCATTGTGTGAGCCTGTGCTGAACGTCCCAAGGATTTTACCCTAAGTAGGACTGAATAAAAAAGGTATCTTTCTTCCCTGTGAAACATAAGCCAGGAAGCAGAGCAGCAGATGAATTTCTAGAAAATACATGTATTTCACCTCTGTTCCTACAGAGTTACTACAGTTAGTAGTTGGGTTACTTTTGTGGTATAAAACCAAAATGGATTTATGAACAAGTTCTGCCTGTTCTGCTTATGAGATGGTTGTGCTTTATGAGATGTGATATTCTGATGGTCTGTGAGTGGTGTTGGAAAACAAAACCTTACACCAGTGATTGTGTTTGTACACTTGAGCTATGAGTTAAACTTCTTGTTGTTCCTTGAGTGTTGTGGGTACTGGAACTGCCCTCCACTCTAATTTAAAACTACTTGGTTCAGCAACTCCTGTAAGTATCTCTACAGTTATTAAGTATTTAAGTATTTTCATTCCAAACCAATGATTTTTTTTATCCATTTAGATACGGATCCAAAGTCCACTGAGGAAAAAAACAAGAGAGATTGAACTTTGAATTTCAGATGTTTAGTCAGCATGCTGGATTTTCTATCTCTTAGACATTGTTTTGATCTATCCTGCCTTAGAGGATGAGTTTGATTTCTGCTGAGCTCAGTGGGAATCCAGAGATCTGTAAGATGAAGCCGCATTTTCCCCTTTAGAAAGTCTGGCATTGTAATAGTGTTAAAAAGTCTGGAACCACTGCTTAAATGATATTGCCATCTCTCATGATGGAGGATCCAGTCACAGCATTATGACCATACCCTTCTTTGCTCCAGAGACAAAAAAAATGTTAATATTTTTAAGATAGGAATCTTAAATGTGAACTATTCTTAGTAAAAGTGAGAGGATATGAGTGAGCTTTTGATGTAATTTTAATATGAAAGCAATTTCTCAGTTCAGGTATAAGAGTTACAGATGTGGAGGTTTGTTTGTTTGTTTGTTTTTACATGTTGGTAAAGTTGTATAGCCCATTTTATCCTGCTTTTTAGTGAGCTCTGCAGGAACCATATACTTGGGCATGTGTAGGCACTCAGAGAGGCAGTCCAGGATCCTTGTGCACGTTAAAGAGTGTCTTCATGAGAGAGAAACACATTCATCTGTGACTATGTTCTGATTCCATGCTCTTGCTAGAAAGCTTTCCAGGTAGGAGAGATGACTGAATACGTATTTTCTTGCCATCTAGGCTGGCTGCTGCTAACTAAAGGTTACTGCTGATTGTAGCATTATAATAAATTTATCCTAACCTATTTTCTCTCAAGTAGAATATTGAACATCAATGAAAAAAAAGATCAGAACTGAACAAGTAAGAACCCAAAAGCGTGTTTCAGTCCTTTTCTGACTTCTTAATGCTTTATTTTAGGAGGTTTCCACCATTTACCATGTCTTATACAAAACTTCCTTTTCTCAAGAGTGTTGAAATGCCAGAGACCTTTTCTGGCCCCTTTCACATACAGGTAGTGTCAGAGAGTTAACACACTCTTGCAACAAGCGTGTCCTCTTTGTGCTGAGATGGTTGTAGCAAGCTGGATCAGGGCACATCAGACGTGACATCTGGTGGCCAAGGGAAAAAAAAACTGAAAAAAAATTTGCTTGCTTGGGGTCTTTAAAGCTCCATTAAGTAGCATCTTTAGCCTTTTAACCTAAGATCTCCTGACTTGGCATACCAACATTTTACAACGTGACCTTGGCTGCAAAAGCACAGTTGTTTAAAACTGTGGTTCTGATTATTTCTGTAGTTTGGTGGGACAGATTGTACACATGTATGTGCACGTTTATCTGTACATCAGTCCTGCACACACAACTGCACCCACACAGCTCTCAGTTTGGCCTTCTGTCTCGTCATGTCTGCAGGAGCAGTTCTCCTCATGCCAAGTCTTACAGTGCTGATGTTGAGATAGAGATAATAAGTCCATTTGATTTTAACAATGGGTTATCTTTGTTAGGTTTTGCTCAATGCAGTTTATTCCAGAGTTTACGTAAGTTTTGTAGAATTTACTTCAAGGGCTCAGTGCTCTTGCCTCATTACTCATGAGCTTGCATTTTGCTAATTAAGAAGTGACTTTGTGGGAAAATAGCTGACTTGGTGTATGACTGGTCTGAGGGCAGGAGGTTAAGGTCATGGAAAAATACATTTAGAACAGTTGTTATTTTTGTTGGGTTTTTTGTTTGTTTTGGGGTTTTTATTGGTTGGTTGGTTTTTGTTTGTTTGTTTGTTTTTTTAAAGCAAAACCTGTAACTTCATATATTTTTACAGGAATGTAAGGACTTGGACCTATTCTTAGTTTGAAATAGCTGGAGTGGGATACAGCACAGGTTCTCTTAAATCTCTGCTGTGCAAATGGAAAAACAATGACTATTAATAGCTGATGTCTTATATGACTATTAATAGCAAATGTCTTAAGCATTCTGTATTCTGTTGTTCACTCTTCACCAGATAGTTTTTTGTGTCCTGTTTGATAACTTTTCCTCTGTAACTCTTCTCTTTAATATAGGGGATGGTCCCTTTCCAGGAGTGATTGACATGTATGGTGATGAAGGAGGATTGATTGAATTTAGATCCAGTCTCTTGGCTACCCATGGTTTTGCTGCTCTTTCTCTGCCATATTTTGACTTTGAAGATCTTCCTAGGGTGTTGAAAGAATTAAAACTTGAGTACTTTGAGGAGGCAGCAAGGTTCCTACAGCGTCACCCAAAGGTGAGTGCAATGAGAAATCTCTTGGGACTAGGGAAGATTTAGCAGTTATGCCTAAGTGATGGTGGTGGTGGTGATTTTTTTTTATATTTGAGTATCAGTTTCTGCTGGGCAAGCTTAGGCCCAATAGTGGCTTATGCATATGACTGGGGAGAGTGAATTTCTTCCAGCACAAAGTATCTGTTAAATTCATGCTGGAGCTAGAAGATTGCTGATCAGTAGGATAGTGAATGCTGGAGTATCCTCCAAACAGGACCAATGATGATAAAAATGTTGGGCTTGTTTGGGTTTTTTTTCTTCCATGAAAGTAATTAGTTTTAAGAGAGGATGATATGACACTGCTCAATAGTAGTTGAAAGAATGAATTTGATGATGTGAGATGTTGCTTTCAGTTTTACTTTCCAGGCTAGAAAAAGACAAGACAAATGCTACTTATCTAATCCTTCAAATGTAATTTGTGAGGTTACTTTATTTTCCTGAGATAAATGAAACAGTACACTGGGCTTGAATTTCCTGTTACCTGTTTGAGGAAAATGAGAAAAAATTGGCATTAACATGCAGTAGGGACCATGTAAGGACTGAGTAATGGTATGCCTTGTGCCTGTCGGCATTTTTTGTGGGGTTTGATCTTTCTTGGTGTCTCTGAAAAATAAGACAGTAAACAGAAGGAGGAGCCTGGGTCCAGACTGTCACTTTCCAACAGGTTACATCAATAATTAACCTAACCCTTTTTTTAATAAAACTCCGAAGTCATTTAATGGCTAATCCCATTAAAATGTATGCTTCCTTTATTCCTTTCTTCCTCTCTTCTCCACCCCCTATCTTCTCTGAAGGTGAAAGGACCAGGAGTTGGAGTGATTGGGACTGGGAAGGGGGCAGAATTAGCACTCTCCATGATCACCTTCCTGCCAGAAGTAGTGGCTGCTGTCTCAATCTCTGGCTGCAGTTCAAACACAGTTGCAGAGCTCCGTTATGGTGAGATGACTCTGCCCGGGCTGCGTTTTGATATGAAGAAAGTCAGTGTCTCTGACTCTGGTGTATTTGACATTTTTGAAGCTCTGGATGACCCAACGAATCCTACTAATTCTCCTAGTGTGATCCCCGTTGAAAAAGCAGAAGGTCACTTTCTCTTAGTGGTAGGGGAAGATGATCGGATGTGGAAGAGCTCCTTATATGCTGAGCTGGCAATCAGGCGTCTACGCCAGCATGGGAAAGAGAACTTTGAACTCCTGAGTTATCCAGGAGCAGGTCACCGAATTGATCCTCCTTCTACTCCATTTTGTCAGGTAGCTATGGATCGTGTTTTGGGGGTGCCTGTTCTCGGGGGTGGAGAGAGCAAAGCACATGCCCACGCACAGGAACACTCCTGGGGAAAGATTCAGGAGTTTCTGCACTTGCATTTGGGATGAACACTTAAGCACATGCAAGCTGTTGCAGATCTGCAAAGACTGAACTTGAGCCACCAAAATGACTGGTGATAACTGGTAAATTGAAGGGATTGACTGAGACAAGCCTTGAAATATGAAAATAACCAAATGACTTCTTAGTTACAAGTAAGAAAGGGATTTTTTTTGAGCAGCTTAAGTTAATTTAACTAAGTAAACAGAGATGTGAAACAACAAGCAGGCTGCACTATTTGACAAATGTACAAATCTGACAGCTCAAACTGGTCATGATATGAAGAAACAAGTACCTGAAGAGAGTAGTAGGTACTTCCTTGCTTGCAGTACTTACACCTCACAGAATGTTAACAGGCAGCCTGCACCCTCAGCGGTGACAGACAGGATCACACCTCGGCAATGATGGAAGATAAACGTAGACATCCAAATCATGATGACTCTGAGTCCTAAGCTACCTTACCCCAGAATTCTCATATATACAGCCATATACTTCAGAAATGTTTTCCAATTACATGAAGCTGGAGATACCTACTTGAAATGAGGCTCATATACTTAGCATTGTGGTCTTTTGGTGACAGTCTGTTTCTTTCCAAAAAGAACTACGTGCTGAATGGGAAAATGAAGAGTTCTTTTCCTTGTCATCCAGGGAGAATGGCAGTACTAACACTGTCTTGTATTTGGGATGTACCTGTCTGTTCCTGTAATGTCTTGGATTGCCATTTGACACTCAGGGTATTAAGATTCTGTTGGATAGGTTAGAGCATGTCTAAATACAGCCATTAAGTTAGGGATTAATCACTTGTGGAACTCTTTAGTAGTGATGTCAACAGATGCTGACAGCTGTTCTTAGGGAGGAAGCAGAGTTGGCAGACAGAAAACCAGCCTGTAGATTTAAACTGACTGTAAAAAGCTGTCACCTTGTGGTGATTAACGCAGAATCATACCAAACTAACAATGCTCTACAAAAAAAGTACCCAAAGCCAAATCTAGGATAGCTTTTCCATGACTGCCCGAGATTTTTTTTTAATCCAAATTCATTTTTGGCTGTGCCTTTTTTTCCCTTACCATTCAGGTAGAAAGAAACAGCTTCTTCCCAAATGGTCTCTCAAGAGGATCTTGCTGAAATAGTACCAGTGCTGAAGGCCTGTTTAAGGAGGGCCTCTATCAACAAAATTTCTCCTTCCAAAGTAATTTTGTCAGACCAGTTTGAGAGCTGCCCAGAAAGACACAAAACTTTCATTAGTGGTACTCAGTTTTGCTTTGCTCTCAGGGATCTCTCTCCAGTTAACTGTCATTATGCTGCTGCTCAGTCTCAATAGCTTTCTGCAACTCTTATTATTCCTTATAATTTGATTAAAGTCACATGTTTTCAACACACAATCAATGCCAACTGATCAATTTATCCATCCATTCTTTACAAGAGAAGCTCCATCCTGCTAACTCCACAAAAGATCTCTTCATGCCTGGTCTCTAAACTCCCTCACCACCTGAACAGGCTTTTGCCAAGTCATATCTGGTGCCTGAACCTCTGCTAACACAAGCAGCCCCAGAAGTCCAAGACCAGAGCCTGCTGCAATGTGTTCCTTGGTGTCATCCATACCTGTCAGACTGCCTTTTTTTCCAAACTCATTTCAAATGGCAACTGTAGGAGAAAGTGTTGTCTGTTGTGTGAAGGTTCCTGCCTCATCCTGTGTCTCTTCAGTAGCTGGAGCTGTTTTTAATCGAGCAAGAGCAGCACCTCCCCTATCCCTGTTCTGTCACTCTCCCAGTGCCAATACCTGTGTCTCCGCACTGCAGTCCTACCTCAGCATATGCACTGCTATGCGAGATTGCAATCTGGAGGTTCAGGAAGTAAATGTTAAATTGTAAATAAAAAAAACAGGTAGATTAAGAGGTCTCAGACTTAATTGCTAAAGCAGAAGCTTTTAAAATAATTGTGTTAGATTTTGTCAGACACATGCAATTTGAAAGATAAGTAAAACACTTCCTTTATTAAAAAGCAACCATGTGTAAGAATTTGATGTTATGTATTTGTTTGGAAAAGTGAATGATACTTTGTTTTAAAAGGAGGAAAAATTAAAAACAATGTAATTTTACTGCAAAGAACCGTTTTGTCAATGAGTCAGGGTTTCCTGGACAAAATAATTAATAGAAGGACCAGTTGAAAACCAGACAACTTTTGCACTAGCATTTTGTATATTTACAATGCTACCTGGGGACCCAAGAGGCATTGCAGGCACTCTGCAGAATGTGCAGCTATTTCCTGAAGTGTACATTAAACTGAGTGCCTGATTATGGCCTTAGTTACAGTCATGTTATTTATATTGGTTTACATTCACAGAATTGTTGGGGTTTGAAGAGACCTCTGGAAACCACCCAGTACAATTCTCCTAAGGAAGGGTCACCTAGAGCAAGTTACACAGGAATGTATCCAGGTGGATTTGGACTGTCTCCAGAGGGAGATAACATAGCCTCCTTGGGCAGCCTATTCCAGTGCTCTGCTACCCTCAATGTAAAGAGGTTCTTCTTCATGTTGAGGTGGAACTTCTCGTGTTTCAGCTTAAGGCCGTCTCTCCTTGTCCTGTCATTGGGCACCCCTGAAGAGTCTGGCACCATCCTCTTGGCACCCACCTTTGAGATATTTGTATCTATAGGTGAGCTCTCCTCTTCTATAGACGAAACAGTCTATAGAACTGTTTCGTATAGTATAGTATAGTATAGTATAGTCCCGCAGTCTCTCCTCACAAGAGAGAGGCTCCACACCCCTCACCATCTTTGTGGCTCTCCACTGGCCCCTCGCCAGTAGCTCCTCTTGTACTGAGGAGCCCGGAACCCACCACAGTAATTCTTTGCCAGGCCAAACGCCCATCACATTCCATTAAGATGAGTGCTCGGGGGCTGGATGAACTACACCGGCCACAGCCGGAGGCCCTCGCAGCTGCCCCAGGGGCTCCCCGGGCCCCGGCTGGGCCGTGAGCGCCGTGCGGGGCCCGGCCAAGGCC
>WBNO01006320.1:198288-254772 GCA_013400575.1 Peucedramus taeniatus
TATATATATATAATATTTATATTTATAATATTTATTAAATTATTACTTTCTTTAGTCTAAATACCTGTAGAAAATTGTTCAATAAGCAGGTAGAAGAACCCTGCAGATAAGCTTCTTGGAGGAAGTTTCCCTTAAGTAACCTCCCGTGGCAGAAGATACTCTGATTTACCTACAGAAATTTCAAGTGCACCTCAAAGAAAATGAAGTCCCTGATGTGTGCTCTCCAGATAACCTGCTGTGCTGATGTCCATGTTTTCATCAAATCAGCAGAGATAAGTCAACAGAGGTCAGGGAAGAAGCTGCTCCTTGTGCTCACATGGATCAGTCCAAACTGTTTTTAGGCACAACTTTGAACCAGCAGCAGCCACTGATCTTATAAATGCATTTCTGCCTTCAGCATGAGTGAGATCATGTACCCAAGTGCTGTGGTGATTGGCTGCCATAATTATGAGAAAGGCAATGAAGTTTCTGCCCAAAAATCCCCAATTAACTGGAAGCCAGCTGTTTTTGCCTGCACACTGGTAGCTGTTAATTGGCTTGAATGAGGCTTGAATGTTGTAGTGGGAACTTAGGGATGTGATCTTCTGAACCAGAGGAGGTCATGCAGATGTTCATCTCTGGCAGACACTGGGGAGCTACTGCTGGGGCTCAAGTTTGCAGGTCATCTCCAATGGCACTTGGAGCTAGCTATCACTTGCTATAGACCAGACTGAAATGAATGCCTGTGGGCATTCTGTCAGTGGGCAGAAACAGCTGGAACATCTGAGGATATCTAAAGGGAGGTGCATGTTGATGTTTGAGATGCATGCTCAGGCTCCCAGATGTTGCTGGCTCTTAGGCTTTGCTGGGTGGCTGTAGCCTGTTCTTATATATAGCTGCCTCAGCTGTTGCCTTTTATTGCTGGGACCAGAGTTTCCTGTGGTCCAGAGTAAAGTACCCAACACAAAAGCTCTGTGACTGAGGTCACTACCTGTAAGATTTTGGGGGGAATTTAGTTTGTTGTTTTTAACTTTTACAGTGTGGGGGATTATATATCTGATTACCTGAAAGGCTGCTTTTATCCATGCCCTGTTACACTTAAGAGCAACAGAGATGCCAAAACTAGAGTCTTCCTGTATTTGTAGAAAGAAGGCTGTTGATCACTGTTTGTAAAAGATTGATCTCTGAAACCTTTTTGAGCCAAAAGACATTTTGGAATATGTTTAATGTTTAGAGAAGTATTAAACATGTTGTTTATATACCACTGCTTTGGATATCTTTATGTGGTTTCACTAAGACTCTGATGTGAGGTGGAAAAGTAAGAGTTAGTGACAACAGAAAGTTGGTCAGTGGGTCGCTCTTTTAAAAGTAGCTCTCAGGTTTTTCAAAACTGAATAATACATGTTTTCACATGGCATGGTGTAACTCAATGCAAAACAATTGGAAAGAAACCGCAAATATATATAATCCAGATTGCTCTTGAGTTTTGGCAAGATGTACCTCATTTTCTTCAGTGAATTTTAAGAGGCTGTATCATTTTCTGGTCACAGATTTGCTTTCAGACAGGAAGCTGCTAATGCACAATAGAAAGTGTGAGGGTTTAAGAGCATTAGACCGCAATTTTCAATGCAGTAACTTCTTATGCCTTTAGATTGAATTTCACCATAAAAGCTAATAAGCAGTGTGCCATGGGACAGAGAGTAAGATCAGGAAGATCATGTCCTGACATTAAGCCCATTGTTTGCTTCTGACAATGCAGCAAACTACCCCCAAAAACAAAATTACAGGACACGGGGAGGTTTCAACTTCTTTGACTTGGCTGACCCAAGATAATACAGCAAAGTGGTGGAAGAGGAGCAAACAAGCAGGATAGGGAGAGGGAAGGAAGAGGAAATAGATTTGCAGTTAACAAGCCACTTAAAAAATTCAATGAATATTCACTTAAGTTTGTTTCACTTTTAGGCAAAAGCAACGACCATCAAAGAAGCTCTAGCCAGATGGGTAGGTACTAGAACAGTGTCTAGTGGCATGAGGTTTGACTGTATTCAGCTAATTTTGTTTTTCAAACATTGTAAGGAATATGTTTGCTTGAAACATCTACTTTAAGAAGTTTCACAAAGTAAAATTATGATTACTGTTGTTGTTGTTGTATAGTACACTGTGTCAGACTTTCTGTATGTTCCTGTTAAATTGATACAACTGGTAAAGATTAGTCTGTTTTGCTCTCCTGTCTTGTTCTGCTGGATATGTATTGGCCTGAAGCCACAAAGAGATTCAAAGTTGAGGATGTATTATTTTTTAATTATGCTCTGTTCACTTTACCCAAGTGCAGTCTTTCCCACAGAATAAACAAGCATGAAATTCTCACTGTACTAAATTCAGTAAATTTTCTATGTCTTTTGACATATGGTCCCTCATATTGTGCAAAGCTTAACTCAGAATGAGTTTCTTGGGTTTTTTTCCTTCTTAAAGTACTCTGTTAATACAAAAGCTCATTTTTCTGGTTGTGGCTGACCTGGTCTTCCAGAAAGCTGTGTGTTGTCAAGGATGTGGATGTAATGTCAAATAATGATGTAGGATACTCAAGGGTTGGGTTCACTGTCCAGTAAAACCAGTGAGAATCTTTCCCCAATCTCTGAATTTTAGATGAAGGCAGATGTGCTGTTGGGTGTACATATGCTTTCCTGATAATTCTGGCCAGCTGCTAGAGCAAGGATTTATAAATGTTTTGGCCTCTGGAAGATGTGGATGTGATAGCATGGGTAGGTACACTTGAAAGTCAAGGTACTAGCCTGTAACTGAAGATTACTTTCATTTTGAGTTTTATCATTGTTTAGTACCTTCAGTATTTCAGGGGTTTTCCAGTTATGTTGGTATATCCCACAGACTTCTCTGCTGCTCTCGCAGTAAAAACTAGAATGCATCAACTTCCAGACACTAGCATTAGTACAGGTATGAACTGCGTATAAAAAGTTTGCTTTTCCTCCCTCACTCTTTCTGCCTTCCAGAACTTCAGCTCCATGTTTCCTATTAACAGATTTATTTTTCATTTGCTCCTCTGTCACGTCTCTTGGACAGAATCAGCCTGTGTCAGTGAGTTTCCATTAACGTTAGGCATAAAGAGCTGAATTTGCTTTTCTGTTCAAGTTATTAGGGGTGGGTCTAAATCTTCCTTTTACTCTTCCTAATCTGGGTCCATGTGACTTGTACAATTGCATTTGTGTTGCATTCTGAATGTTTGTCTTCCCTTTGGCATAAGGGTTTACCTATGCCCTACAGTCAGGGTGACATTAGTTAAACCAAAGCAACTTGAAATCAAAGCAGCTTCAACTTGGCAAACATTTAACCTGCTCTTATAAAAACATGTCTGTTCTACCTATATTTTATCTGTGGCATGTTGTGGCTGTGCAGCTGCTTCCAGAAGTACTTGGCAATCAGGCTGAATTTTCTTCTGCAGGTGCTCGCTACTGGCCCAGTCTGTGTTGGAAGCTTCCCTTTCATGTTTTTAAGGAAAAATGTATTTTTATTTGTTGGTATAAACTGATAGATTATAAACTGAGTGTAAACACAAATAGATACAGTACCGCTCTTAGAAAAGAAAATTGAAATTTTACATTGACATGTTACTTTGAACATGTATCACCATATTCCAGTAAAACATCTGGTGTGCTTATTTGCTAAATCACTAATTTTGAGTAAAAATACTGTCACACTGAATTTGGACAGAAACTGGAATATAAATAAGTGTACAAGACAGCAAGTTTTTTTATGAAATTAAGTTTTCTGAAGTATTTTGGGTGCATAAGGAGAAAAATAATGTTATCAAAACCTGATGTTCTGCTGTGGGATACTAAAAGACTTATGGGATATGATTAATTTAATTACAAAGTAGCCATATAAACTGGGGCACACTCAGCTATCTCTCTTTTCAGTAGATGCATGAAATAGAGGAAAAAACAGGAGTCCTTGTTTTGAAAGTGCCAAGATTTCTCCTTTGTTAATGGACTTCCAGTCCTTGCACTGAACACTGAACTGACAAAATACTCCCTTTGTGCTGTCAGGGAAGCAGCTGTCAAAACTGCTTCTACTCTCTAAAGAGATACTTGTTCCAAGTGTTTAGTCAATAATTGCCATCACTTCAGAATTTTAAAAGCTTTAATTGACCATATTTTTTTAATAAACCTAAATGCCGAAGTTACGTCCATTTTTCCAAGGCTCTGAATTATCGGCCTAGGTTGTAAGTAGGAAATCTGTCTTTTGCTGTATTCTCTAAAGTGTGACATCTTCCCCCACTGTTTCTTAATGGCTAATTTTTTTTTTTTTATATTCTTAATGCTGTGAATCTGTTGAAGTTCTTCCCCAAAACACACTCCCCTGTGTTCAGTTTGTGTTGTGGGCCAGGCATGAGTTCTGAGATTTCTGGGTGAAGTGAGAAGGAGACTTTTCTGTCAGAACTTTTAAATCTGCTTCTGCTATAGACTGGCCCTAGCTGAGGTTTCTGTATGTCAGTCTCCATGTAAATACCTTAATCCAGAATTTTAGCCTTCCATCTATTCTCCATTCTTTATGGCAGAGGACTCCTTTTTTAAATTGCTCAAGTGTTACACAACTTTTAAAAACCAGCATATGTAATGTGTAAGTTATTTTGATGTCTTGAAAATAAGCTACCTTTACCCTTTTTATACTACACTAGCAGGAATCTTGATAACAGCATTCAAAATGCTTTCTGTTTCCAGTAGTATGTTGGAATTCCTTCTATAGTATTCACTTTTAGAGTAATTCTTTTAGTGTAGTAGTTTTTGGTAATTGCATGTAGCAGTGGGTCTCACCTTCTCTTTTGTTTAGGAAGAGAAAAGTGGCCAGAAGGCTTCAGAGGCAAAGGAAGTGAAACTCTATGGGCAGGTTCCTCCTGTGGAAAAGATGGATGGCGCCCTCTCCGCTCTTGTTAACTGCGAGTAAGTTCAATTAAAAACATGTTGGAAATAAAATATTCTCCTCTCTTCGTTTCAGTTTTTCTGCTGTCCACTGCAAGTATGTGTTTACTGTGTTTAAGTGTGGCCTTCAAAGCAGCAACGTTCTCTTCTTTTTTTCTTAACCAAGCTTCTCTTTCTGCACACAATTGTCCTTTTTAATTCAAAGACCCCTGTAACTTAACTCAGAAGGTGTTAGGGTAGATTCTGTATTAATATTTGTCCCCAGAAAAATTACATACTGTTTATCAATATATAATTACAGATTTGTGTTTGGAATCTATCAGCTAAATGGCACGTTTATGATCTGCTCCAAAATTAATGGAAAAAAAGAGGCAGGATTTTCAGAAAGAGATTAGAGTAATTTCAGAAATAAACATCCATGCATTTCATTAGGCTAGGCATCAAAAGATAATCCAGTATTTCATGTGAGTAACTCATGGTACTTTCCCAGAAGCTAAATAAAGTTGAAGAAATCTTAATGGTTTGAGGATATTTTCAGTCTGTTACACATCCAGTTAGTTTACCATGTGATGAGACAAGAACATATAATTATTTCTAATGCAGTGGTGTTGGGACATGGAACTCTTCCAATGTAGTGATCCCTTATAAAATATGAATTGATTATTCTTTCTTTTAAAGGAAACTATCGCTGTCTACAAACTGCATTGATAGAATCGCCAACTTAAGCAACCTAAGTAAGTGACAAGCCAGCTGTCCATTGTGTTTGTTTTCTAGTTGCCTCGTTAGGAGATATGCCATCATTTGTTTCATGTGCCCAGCTTTATTTATACCTGTTATTATCCTTTTTTATTCCCTCCTTGTAGAACATTACAAGTGACCTTTAAAATAACCAGTCTTACTGGAGAATGCATGCTGAGCAGCAGTGGTGTATTGCAGCAGGTATCCCTGCACTAACCTTGACACATGTCTCACAGTGCAAAAATCAAAAAATTCCATTCAGTGAGCACTTCAGTACCGTCCTGTTGGCCTTGCTGTGCTATTCAACACCTAATCAGTTCTAGAGTGATATCATGACCATTTTCCATGCTCCTGATGGAGACAGTCTGCAGTTCAACAACTCTGCAAATGCATTATTGGTTGCAGTGAGATCGGAGTGTTGTAGACCTGGATGGACAAAACATTATTCCACTTTGCAGAGGATTGGATATACTTGGTTTCACTTTGCTCATACTTTATAAATGGATGTGCCACCTGTCTAGAAGTAGAGTTTCTCTTTCTTGAACAACTGTGTTTGAAACTCTTGGGTTACTGACTTTGGAACAGAAGTCTTAATGGTCTGTCCTCAAGACTTTGACTGTGGCATGAGGCTGGCAAAGAGCTGCAGGTTTTGAAATGGAGCTTCCAGGTTTTTCTCTTCCTGTTAAAATGCCAGCTGGATAGATAAGGAACCTGGAATCTCATCCTTTCCAACTGCCCACCAAGAGATCTGCCAAAGAGCTTGATTAACTTAGTTCTTTGCATAATAAGCTCAGACTTCAAAAGATTTGGAAATACTAGTCAGGGAAAAATATTCCAGTAGTCTTTCCAAATAACTGTTCTGTAATACTTTAGTTGAGTAACTACCATAGGAAAAAATGATTAGGCAGTTATACATAGAAGTGAAACCAATGAAATTTTTTAGTGGGATAAAACATTAAAAGCCTTTTAAGCATCTTAAATTAAAGCATCTTATATTAATGTAGATTCAAAACATCCAGTCTGTACCAAATATTTGATGCTAAAGCCAGACAAACTAGAACTAAGTTGAATGGATCTCATCAGGCATCTGTAAGGCAGCTTTATATGCTACCTCTAGTATAGAAACCAAATCTGCTGCCTTAAAATAGGATCAGAACCACTTTTGCCTGGAGAAGAAGGGATATGAATTATGTAAGATCAAAAGAAGCAAGTCAGCAGTTAGAGTTCAGGTGCAAGGTGAAATATTTTTGTTCAGTATTAATCAAAACTGAATTTCAACTAGGTAACCTACACATGAGCAGCTTTGTATTCATGAGTGTATTTCTGAACTTTCCCCTGCATCAATTCCTGCTGATCTGTTTAGGTCAGGAGGTTTTGTTTCTGTTCGGTCGTTCTTTCTTAAGGCAACCTGTTCAGGGAGCAGTTTGTAAACAGAATATGGCATTTTACCTGACTTACAGCATCTTCTTATTTTAAAGAAACACTGTTTATTAACAACATTTTTAAAAAAAATTTTTACAGAAAATTTGAGGATTCTATCTTTGGGAAGAAATAACATAAAGAACTTGAATGGACTGGTATGTGCTTTTTAGTATAAATACTTCACTAACAAAATAGAATATGGGGTAATTTTCCTGTGTTCATACAAGTCTTTGCCAAATTAAATAAAATTAAGTGAATAAAAGGTTAGGCACTAACCTTTTATATTCTCCTTTTGCTGTCATCTGTTCACACTCTTACTCATTGCTTCTGAATTTTCAGATAGTTGTTCACTTTTTTTGATTCAAATTCTCTTAATGTTTGGAAATTTTTCTACCTTAATTTACTGCATTAAAAAATTTATAAAGAGAGATTTTGTTGTCTTTAATAAAGATAATCAGAACTTCTATTTGAAAATTGCTGTCTTTCTGTAAAGCCATTTAAATTCTGCTAGCTTTACATGAACATAATTCCTGCACACTTTTTGCATACAGAATTTTCCACCTGAAGATACTCAGGCTGTGCTTCTTTAATACAATTATTGGCAGTCCTTCCTGAGAGTCACTCCATTTTATGTTAACTGGCACCTGGAACAGTATGGCTTTAGAGTTGATGGTGGCAGGACTAAGTCTATCTAGTAGGGGAATATTAGTTGAGGAAAAAAATTGATCAATTTTGTTACATTTGAATTCAGGCCAGAAGAATAGTTTTTTCAATCAGTATTTTTTAAATGAATATATAAATTATTTTCTTTCTCAAGAGATAAGGTTTCACCTCAAAGCTGTTCTCACCTTCAGAGATGCCATATCTCTTAAGTGTGAAAGGCAGAGTTAGTGTGTAATGACTGGTTTAAAAAAAACCTCTCTTTTGAGGGAATTAGGAATGTGATTTCAGGCCAGATACAAACATACCAGAATATACCAGAATGAATAATGCTCTCACACTGTGTAACATCCCTTCCAAAGCAGTTGTTGAACGGTATTCTCTTCACATATGCTTGCAGTGCACAAGTAGGCAGATTTGTCTCCTCTACCCCTATGCCTTAAGAACTACTGCAGCCAGTTACATCTTGTTTTATTCTAATATAGCGATTTCTGTCCTCCTTACATATATTTGCATATATAACTTTGCCTTTTAATTCCCATGAGCATTTGCCATGCCTAATAATTAAGGACCTGCTTAAAAGGAAATAAGGACCAATATACCTTAGTATTTTCTCACATGAAGTTACCTTCACATGAAGTTACCTTCTACATGAAGTAGAAGGTGAATAAGAGTATGAATAATAAGGAAGATGTACTTCTGCTTCTCTGAGTAGTCCTGTCATTTTCCAGGAGGCAGTTGCTGAAACTTTAGAGGAGCTGTGGATCTCATACAACTTAATTGAGAAACTGAGGGGTATCCGTGTAATGAAGAAACTGAAGGTTCTTTATATGTCAAATAATTTGGTGAAAGACTGGGGTAAGCCATACATCTCTGCTCTGCAGAGACTTCTGTAGTGTGGTGAATGCATGAGTTAAGTCACCAAGTGAAAAACAATGCTGTATCTCATGGAGCTTTGATTGTAACTGATAAGCCTGCAGACGTGCAAAATCCCTAAACATCCACTCATGCAAGACAGTAAAAATAGTTAGAATATTGAATTTAACTTCTAAGTCCAGTTAAGTTCATGCTTTGAATCATCTTTCTCCAAACTCTCTTAAAGCACATCCCTGTTCTTTAACGTGACACCAGTCAGAGCCCAAGCAGTCCCTCTCCTGTTGTATCCCATGCTCTTTATGTTTGCACTGAGTGTGAAAGGAATGTGTGGTGCAGATGTACTTTCCATGTTCCACAATCTGGTTGGTGTTTTCACCTTTGTGGTTGCAGCAGAGTTTGTGAGACTGGCAGAGCTGCCAGTACTAGAGGAGCTGGTGTTTGTAGGCAATCCACTACAAGAGAAATTCGGTGCTGATCAGAACAGTTGGATTGAAGAAGCAACCAAACGGGTACCCAAGCTGAAAAAGCTGGATGGTGAGTTTGGGGCATGAGGCAATTGGGGTGAGTTAAAAGCTTAATATAAAAACAACCACAGGGAAATGAAACATAACCTCAGAGATTCATTTGTGTGCCCATGAAATTAATATTCTTCCCTCCTCTTCAGAGTTATTCAGAAGTAGTTACTGGGATCCTGGCTGCAGTGTTTGATGGATTTTGGAGTGTTAAATCCAAGTGGTCTTGCAACCTACAGTTGGGCATTATTCTGTAGTTACCCAAGTAGTTTTATCAAATACCTAATAGGGAATGGAAAGATTTAGCATTACATAAGTTAACAAGTCTTTAATCTGCCAAGTTGAATTACAGTTTTCCCAGCAAAAGAGGTGACATGGGAGAATGGAGATAGACAGGGATATGCTCTGGTTCACTTTTGATGCAAGGGCAGATTTTCAAAACTGCATGCAAATTTCCTGAATGCCTGAATATCCTCCTCCATTACTGCAGTAAGCCTCAATTTGTGAGCTTCCTCTCCTATTTAAGACACTGGTATGAAAAGATATTCAACTGTTTAGTGACTAAAAATTAGATAATCTTGAAATCTATTTTTAAATATGTTAATTCCTGTCAATGGAGATGTTAGCTGTTCACTATTATCTCCTGTTTACTAAAGCAATGAATGGGAGAGCAGGAGTGGTAACACTAACATAGAGTCAGAATAACAGCAGGGAAGGGAAGAGTGAAGGCATGTCATCAAGAGGAGACAGCTTCACTACAGGGAGCGGTGGGTGAGAAGTCTATTACCAGACTCTATCTAAAACCAGATCAACTGCAGTAAAAAAAATTATTAGAAAGTGGAAGCCTGATGAGAGAATTGCACTGCTAGGAAGGATGGCCTGCAGTGGTCCATTTGCTGTTTTAATAGGAAAAGTTTTGAATGTAAAACAAAAAAAGGAATAGGACACATATTTGTGGGCAAAAAGTGCCCTTGGTAGTGTAAGGTTAGACTTACTAACCACACTAAAACTTGGGCATATATGTCAGGAAAAGGCAGCACAAAGTAGAGGCCCCACAAGAGAAGGGTGATGTGCTGATTGATTGTTAGCAGTTGAACTGACTTGGTGCATCTCCTGGAGACCAAGTGAGGCTGATCTTTGCACACCATATTTTAGAAGTTGAAAACACCCAACAGAGGAGCTCATAAGTTGAAGGCTTTTCTAATTAAGACCAGTTGAGGTATGCAGAAGTTCATGTTGGTTAGAAACAGGCAGAAAATACAACTCTTGACTCTTTCCAACAGGACAGATAAGCTTTCAGGTAGATCATAGTTAACTATGTCTTCCTCTTCTTCTTTTCCTCTTTTTTTTTCTCTCCTAGGTACCTTAGTTGTTAAAGGAGAAGAGGAAGAAGGAGCAGAAGGAGCAGAAGGAGGAAACTGATGACACTTTCTTATTAAATTATTAAAGTAACTCCAGATAGCTTTGCACATAAACTTTTATAAAAGTATTCGTTTTGAAGAAAATCTTTGGGCAGTTTTTAAAAGACCAGCTTATCTCCACAGTCTCTCACCCAAAGAGTTAGTTACCAAAAATTCCTCACACTGGTTTTGTCAAGCTTATGACA
This sequence comes from Peucedramus taeniatus, assembly GCA_013400575.1. Classification (NCBI taxonomy): domain Eukaryota; kingdom Metazoa; phylum Chordata; class Aves; order Passeriformes; family Fringillidae; genus Peucedramus; species Peucedramus taeniatus. The sequence continues at coordinate 209,016 of WBNO01006320.1, forward strand.
CCTTCTGTAGAGACTAGTGGAGCTGAGTTTACCTGCTGTTTGGCTAGCAAGAGATCTTTATTTAAATTAATACATAGCTATTTTTAATTCCTGACAGTGGTGCTTGTTGTTCACTCTTGGGTTATAAAATAACCGGTTTAGCTTATTTGGTGCTACTGGCCAACATTGAAGTGGAAACTCTGAAGGAAAAAGAACAGTGTTGTGGTTTAGAGACACCTGATGAACTTTGTTGTGTTTAATTTTGTCATGGGACTTTCTCGATATTTTTAATATGTGAGTTTGCCTTTTCATTCCTTGAAGTGTTATGCCAAACAGGCCCAGTAGTTGCAGACATACGCACAAAAAGGTATTGGTCTGATGAGCACTTGTTCCTGGCCTTAAGTCTTGAAATGGGCTTCTCACATTGGAACTCAACTGCATTGCTTAGAAGACTATGTATAACTTATATATTTATTTATTTTTAAGAGGCAGTGGGAATTCATTGCATGGTTTCTGTAAGACTAAAATACCGCTAACTTTGGGTTTTGTCTCTTACTAAGACATAACTTTAGATTGGAATAAGTGGCCTATTAGCCTACAGCTGGTTTCTGGCTTTGCAGTGGGTCCTTGGTGGACATAATCCTTCTCAGCTCTGGAATCTTCCCATACCTAAGTACACTGATAGTAACAGAGAAACTAACAACAAACAGAAGACCCGGGCTTGAGGACAGAAAATTTTGATTTTGGGGATACTCATGTTTTGTGAAAGCACAGGTAGAAGCAGTGAGAGAAAGGATATGTAGTTAGTGGGGAAGGTGAGAAGAGAAGAGGAAGAGGAAGAGAAGAGGAAGAGAAGAGAGAAGAGAAGAGAAGAGAAGAGAAGAGAAGAGAAGAGAAGAGAAGAGAAGAGAAGAGAAGAGAAGAGAAGAGAAGAGAAGAGAAGAGAGGAGAGCATTGGTAAAAAAAGTATTGAAGAGGTACTGAAGGTGCTATATTGCAGGGTAACCAGTTTTAGTAAAGCCCCCTTATGTGGCTGTTTCTAGTGAAAAGCATTAAACAACGATGAAGACATACCTGATTGCACTGTGGGATGCCAATAGTGCAGTTTTTCTTCTCTTTGAAGAATAGATGGAGTCACCTGAGTAGATTTTTCTGCAGTTCCTTTTTGGTTTTTTAACAAGCTTTTCTTCTAATTTGTGGTACCATCTTTTTTTTAAATTGAAGTGGCAACAAGTGTATCTGCTGGTTCCAGCCCAGGCATAGAAGGGATGGGGTCAGAAAGCTACTCTTAAATTATTTTGTTCTTGAAGGTGTGGCAGGAGTTGAAATCTTGGAAGCCAAGTTCAGAGATGAAATGGTAGAATTGACCCAGGCAACAGTGGTACGGATCTCCAGGTATAATTGTAGTAGGGGATTCTCTCTAATCAGTTTCTAAGTGAACACTGTGAAGTAAATGATTATAAGACAATCATAGTTTAGTTTCAATATATTGCTACTTATCTGTGATTATTAGAGGAATTCTAAAGTATTCTGATTTAAGTTCCCATTTGCTAAAGAGGTTTGAGTTTGATTTGGATCCATTACTAAAAGTAAGGTCAAGAGCACAATGGCAAAAACTCTGAACGTTCTTCACCCAGCACAAACTATTTCCAGGTAGCTGTTCTCTTTACCAGAAACTACTTTCTTAGCCAGTTCACTGGATTTAGACAACTTAATTTTCATTTGTTATTTCTTTAGAAGCATTCTCCTAGCTTTATGAGTAAAGGCAGCATTGACCAAGAAGCACCATGGAAGAGCATCTACAGTCAGCAGTCATTTCACACCTCTTTTGAAGCCAAGCCACCCTGTTCACTTGCAGCCAACCACTCTTGGCAAGGTGGGCGTGCTTAGGCAGTACAGAGCCCATGGCACACTTAGGCCCTGCTGGCCCCATCTGCTGGGGGGGCCCACAGGGTGGCTGTGCCCTTGATGACTGTAGTTAAAGTGTGGCTCATGTGAGCCAGAGCTTGCCTGACTCAAAACTTGCCTTCTGAATGTTCCCAACAAGCAGAAATGCCAAATTCATCTCTGTGTTTGGAGATATTTTCAGTTTAGACTATGTGGTGCTCTTCTCCTAGTGCTTGGCCACAATAAAAAGTGGTTGAAGCTGTGGACCTGGTCTCTCCCAGCACAGCTGCAAGAGTGGTGTGTATGGCTGGGTTAGCTCCACACATGATTGTGACAGGAGGAGAAGGGAGTGACAAGGACAGTCCAGCACCAAGTAATCGTGCTGGTTGATTCTTTAAAGATGGCCTAAGTCTGTACTTCTGAAGGTTACTCTATACTTTGGCTATATTGGGGCATTCTGAGAGCAGAACAGAAACTTAGTGTTCTATGTTGTAATGATTGAAGTGAAACACAGATCCATTGACAAGTTGCGAGGGATAAGAGCAGTTCCTCTTGTAAGTGATAAGTAGAGGCCACACCCACAGGAATCAGTCCAAAACTATTGCAGGTGGTGGTAGAGCTGGGTGGATTGTGTGGCCCACTAGCATTGGTGCTTTCCACAGATAAAATGGCACAAATTCTCTAGCTCTTTTCTTTGGGGGCTGCATTATAAATACTGACAAAAAAGGGAAAAAAATCATTATTGAAGGAAGGGAGCATCCAGTCTTAGTTTTTATCAGAAGGGTTTTAAATTATATTCTATGTGTAAGAAAAGAATTGACTGTGGCTTTTGTTTGTGAGGAGATGTTTGTCTCAAAGCTAGTATCTTCACTCTACCTTGCTTTGCCTAATGAGTCGTGATTACTCTCAAGAACAAAACAACCTCCCCAAACTTTTTCTCCTCCAAAGTAAAGTTTCCCTAAATTTTTAAATTTGCACTTTAAAATTAGGCACTGGATGTGATGGAAGTCATAGAGAGGTGGTAGAATTAAAACAGCTGGTTTGCATATTGGTGGTGCTGCATGATGTTATATATAAGGTGACAGTGACACCTTGGCCTGTGTGCCCACAGGGACATTAGAGCGAGATGCTGGAAGGCCTGGCTTTCACTTGTGCACTCTGCTATTACCTATCACACCACATCCAGTGAGGTAGCAAGCGCACTATTATTCATGAATGAAAAGAGCACCCATGTAAAATGTGCAAGCCATATGGAATTCTGCTTTTTCCAGTGAAGTTACAGAGGACTAGCATCCACTTTATTCCTTAGAGAAATACTCTAAAATTAAATTAGTGGTAGGAACTACCTAGGTTTTTTGCTTGCTTGTTGGCACGCTCACCTGTCTTCAAAGAGCTGATTGATGTATGCAGTGATTATTGAGAACTGATGGAATAATGACAGAAGAGACCTGAGAACCAGCAGATGACAGGTTACACTAGAAACAGGCTCATCTAGAAAAATTTCCAAGCAAGAGAGCACTTTCAACATCTCCTTCGGCAATCTTTTGTATACAGTAATTTTGTAGCATGAAAAGCTGTTAAATTTGCTGTGTTTAAATTATTTAGGCCTATGTTTATAAATGTTATTCTGTGAAACTTGTTCAAAAATAATATAACCTTATTTTATACAAATGTCTTTGGCTAATGTGTAATGAAATAGTTCAGCTTGTGAAGAGTATTTGAAAACTAAATTTCGTTCTCGTTAAACTTTCCTGGCTGCTCAGGAAGCAATGTATTTAGAGTATGATAGCATGTAAATGCTGTTCCTTATTGCCTTTATATTTTAGAATAGAAAGTAAGTTAAGGCTTTAAAAATGCTGATATATTGTGATTGTTGTCATCTGATACATAAATATTTTTCAATCTTTTAAGACGTTGGTTGTCAGAATTTTTTCTTAGGTTCTAAGAGAAGTCTACTACTGCTATATGTGGAAAAATATCCAGGTAAGTTAGAGAAATGGCTGGTCTTTCTTCAGTACAAAATGACTAAATTCACTTTGAATTTAAATTCTGTTAACAGTAATATACAATCAGTTCCATTAAATCCAGACAGGGGAAGGCTAACTGATTCAAAGGCTTCTCTAATAGAAACTTCAGCCTTCAGTAGACCGTGTCACTGAAATGTAATTTCAAAACTCTGATATAAAGAAAAGTCTTCCTACCCCGCAGTCCACAGTGGTTGTTCTCAATAATGACAAGAGCAGCATCCTACAGTGATGGTTCTAATGCTATTTAGAAAGCATGTAGGGAGTTACTGCAGAACTCCTCACAGTACCACTAACTCAAAGCTTACTAGTCACTAAAATGCTTTATAAGGTTTCTTTCAGTAGCTGAAATAACTTCCAGAAGCTTGGGCTTAGATCCAGCCGTTAAAGAAAGACAGAACCCAAATTGCTCAAAGTGTGGGGGGTTTTTGATTGTCCAAGGTTTGTTTGCACAGCCTCAGATTTAGTGCAAAGCACTAAACTTCAGCACTTTTGTCAGCTGGCTTTGACAGGGAGGTAAATGCATGACTTAAAGCCTTGAAGTCCTGGTCTGTTATCTCAAGTGAAGGCTTCAAGTGTTCCCTGTCTCTTCACACACCAAGCAAAATGCTTTTTTCTCCAGATGCTATTGCTGATCAACTACCACAGGCACAGGAATGAACTAAAGCAAGGACTTCTACACTGAGCTGAAAATATTAAGTGTTTTTATGTCTTTGCCTGAGTCTTTCTCCTGCCAGCTTTGCCAAAAATATTGAAATGGAAAGGTGAGCATAAATTAACAGGTGTGCTGCCTTAGATCCTATGTGCAATCTCACAGGAGAGGAGTCAGGCACTGGTACACATTTCTGCCATCTGCTTTATGTAGCATTTGTAGCTTTTAAAGACATCATGCCCACAGGTGTGAGAACACCTGTGTAGCCTATTTAACTAAAAGGCAAAGTACCAAAACAGAAGGAAGATGTTTTGAGGATAGGTGGAAGCATATTTAAAAACCACAATCTCTTGCTCTCTGGAGCAAGAGATCCAGTTGCTGCCAGAAGAAACCAAATACATGCTGTGTAACAAAACCTGTTAAATCCCCTCCTCAGATTCAGGTAACAGGCTGAAGCCATCCCAGAATTCACATCTGATGCAGGCCCATCAGGCACTGAGTTACTCCATGATGTCTTTGCCTTGCCCACGATCTTTGTAGATGTTTCAGGTAGTGTCAGAATCGCACCAGCCTCATCTACAGCACAGCAGACCTAGAACTATTCCCCAGGAATTCCTAGCACACTGTCAGGGTTGTTTCTGTCTTTCTGCGAGGGCGCTCGGCTTGGAGGGGGACACACATCCCATCAACACTTCTGTAAAGCAGTGGAGCTGCAGGTTTCTCTGGTCTACAGCCGCATGTGCCAGTTACTTTCTTGGATGTAAGACTCGTGTCTTGGGGGAAGGTGAGAAACAGCCTCGAGGGCTGCTGTGGAAAACACAGGGGAGTACAAAGAGAGAGCAGACCAGCCAGAAGGACTCGGGACAGCCTCCTGTGTGTCACAGCCTGCACAAGCCCCCAGCCACTCCCTCATACCATCAAGAAACTCAGCTAAGAAACTATTTTTTAAACCTCATTTAATAAAAGGTTTTTTAGATATATAGAGGATATTAAGTAAATAAGTTACATAGTACATTACAATCACATCCGCAAGATTTCCTTTAGTGTATTAATATTTTATAAAAAAGCACACAAAAAATAAATTCAGTCCAGTCTATCACAACTGTACAGCAACAGGTAAATATATTTATATATGTACATTTTAAACATGTAACAGTCTTTTAAAAGGTGCCATAGGCAGCAGACACAAAAAAGGAAGTGTCTGCTCACTTGTTAAAATAAAAGTAATATACTTTATTATAAAGCATTTATACAGTAATTACAAAGGCTGACTGCTCCTGTACAGTACACCAAAGCTTTGACTACAAATTTAAAAACAACATAAAAAGAATGAACACAAAAAAAGTTTATATCAAATCTGAACTACAAGGGGAAAAATACATGTGGAGAAGCTGCAGGAAACTTTTTTAAAATACACAATTACATTTCTATAAAAATATATGTTGTCTTCTAATCTGGAGAAGTTAACAGTTTTTTCAGGCTCAGCTGTCAATGGAATCTTAGTCTTAGAAAAAAAGATCCTTAGACAGCTTGGGATTTAAAGTTTGTGTCTTTCTAACATATGACACAGGATAGAAAGAGGGAAAGTAAAGCAGCTGAACCCAAGTGACAAATTTACATAGAAACTCACCAGAAATCAAACATGATTTGTAGACTCGCTTCTCTGTCTCTTTAAAGCTTGATAAACTCCCAGACATACATCAGAAGATAAAGCAGGGAGAAAGTTTGTGTGGGAAAATGTGTATTAGAATAAGGTTTCTGGTAAGCATTGAACTAAATGTGCCATTGTATGAAAGCAAGACTCCTATGGCCATAGTCCTTCCTACTCCCATTTCTTTAAAATACAGTATGTATCTGTAGGAACCTTCTAGTCCACTGCCTGAAAGAGAATTAAGAAGTGTGTAACTTCTGAGAGTGAGAAAGCTCACATTTGTGATTTAAGAAACACTTTTTTTGAAAGGCATTGATTTTAATCTAAGCTTGTTGCATGATAAAAATTACCAAAAGCCTCCATTTGATAAATCAGAACATTTTTAGTTAAATTGGACTTTGTCTACAATGGGTTTAACAGATGAGTTACCTTTAAGCTTTTGAATTTCCATCTTTGTCCTGCCTTTAAGCAACTACATCCCTACCTGTTTCTAACCAGCAAAATGCCATATGGTCCTGCACAGCTGAGTGAAATTCTGTAGGCCTTCAACTTAGAGAGCCAAGTTCTCTCTGATACCATCACCTGTATCAGTAAAAGAACATCAAATAAATTCAAAAACAGAGTGGTTCTTGCAGCTAAACTGCAAAATACCTGCAGCTATATCAGATATGCATCACAAGTGCATGCATCTATCTAGTAATTACATACACACATAGTCTTACAAAACTCAGATGCTATCCCATGCAGATCACAAACCTGAAAGACTGAATCTATCTGTAAAGGACAGGCAGAAGCACAGGCAGAAGTACGTGATCAGAACAAACATGACCTGTCACTGCATCTCCGTGATGCCCAGGGCTGGCATCAAGACTCAAGTAGGTAATGATCTGAAATACAGCATCTGACTATGGGTATATGACCACCTGAAGCCTGATCTTGCACTGTGAAAGGCAAACCTATTAGTACACATTTACAGAATTGCATTCTATAAATATTATATTTGTTCCCATATAAAAGAACTAAAGTGAAGAGACATCTTGTTCAAATTAATGACTTTTCTTCTGCCTGTTTCCTAAATTAGCAGCAAACCCTTACACTAAATGGGGATCAATCAATAGGCCTTTAAATGATGGAAAATAATGAGCATGGTGTTTTAAAATAGAGATATCAACAGACTATTGAGAAGAGTTTTGTTTGTTTGGGATGGGTTTTTTAAAATCTTAACTGGAATAACACAAACTTAAATTAACACTGTGCTGCAGTAAAGAGCCACTCAAGTTATTTTTCCCCCACAAAGAGTAGGAACATAACTCATTCCAGATTAGACAAATTCCATTTAAATGCTTTGTCCACAGAAATTGAGGGTTGGTTGTTTGGGTTTTGGTTTTGTTTTGTTTTTTGTTTTTTTTTTAAAAACAATTCTCTGCCAACTTTTGCTAGTAGGCAAGCTCTAATTCAAATGCAGGATCAATTCCAAACTCCTACTGTAAGCCAGTGAATAGAAGGCTTGGCTTGCTTGTTTGTCTTTTAAGATGACACTTGGAGGAGCTGTTTTACTTACTACCATGCCAGAAAAGAATTCTTCTGGTGGCTACTAGCAATTTGAAAGTATGCTCAGAAACATTCCAACTTGATGCTACTTACTTGGCACATTTACCTGACTGTGGTCAGGTAACCCACAGCTGTTAGAGGCCTCAGAAAAGCCCTTTTCTGATTTTCTTCCAGTGACAGACTGTGTCCAGTTTTCCTGTTCTGTTCTACCTGAACTGCAGCAGAGTGAGAGAGAAACCACCAGTACTGGAATCACACATAATATACACAACATTTTTATGCAAGTAAAGAAAATCTCCGATTTGTTCTAACCAGCACCTCAACGGCTTGTCCCTGACAAGAGGAAAAATTATATCAGTTTCCTAAAATAGGGAGAATCAGTGTAAGATCTGGCCTTTGGAAGACTGTAATCATGCTTGCAGTTGCTTCACTTACTGTTCCTCCTGACACAGTGTGCTAAAGCTTCTGTTCTCTCCAAGGGCCCTAAGATAATGGCAGACAAGCATTTTCCCCAATTTATAAAAGAAAAAAGATAAAAATCAACACTGAAATCCTTAAGAGGAAGACTGATTTGCTTAAGCTTCTTTTTAAAGAAGCAGCTTTTAGTTTTTTGCAGTTTTTGAATGATTTAACAGCTCACAATGTGCCATGTGCTTCTTGGTTAGTCAACAAGATCCATTCAATGTAAGAACATGGAACAGTCATCCAAAGGCTAAAAGGAACCCCAGTTTTGATAGGAATGAAAAATACAATCTTGACATAAAATTGAACACTTACAGGTGAAAGTGTCAACTTTACAAAGAATGCAGTCCTTAATGATGTTCCTCCTGATTTTTTAAGAGTAGTAACTGTTTCTGCTATTCAGAAAAAGAATTCTATGCAAAGGCATAGATATGTAAAAGCAAACATTGTACAATACACAGCCTCCCAAACAAAAGAGTGAAGACATCATGGTTGCATAAAACTACAGGGCAAGAAGACTGACAGACAGCATGCTGGAGTTATAGCCTCTTTCTGTAGTTAACCAGGAATTTATCTAGCAGCTGGAAGGGTCAAGATTTAAATTAAAAAAATCTGCCAGGCACACTCAGTAGTTCATGTACAACAACATCTCTTGGATCTCTTCCTGCTGGGGAAGGCAGGAACAACAGCTCCTTTCAGCATGGTCTGGTCTGACACAGTGCCAGCACCTGAGAAGCTGGGGATCAGTGCTGCTCCTAAGCACTGGATGGAGGGAGGAAGCTGGGCAGCCAGGCTACAGGATGGCACCAGCTGGCCATGAAGCACAAGTGATTCTCTGCATCCATACAAAATAATTATAAATGTGGGCTATAAAGATGTAGGGAAAAATCCTGTGCGAATTTAACATCTGTCACCTGGGCTACTTCTTAACTCTCTTTCACCAGCAGCTTTTGGTGGCTAGACTTTTTGGGCTACTAGCTTGTGTCAGTTCTGAAGGAAGAGTCAGCCTTTCAGCAAAGCTCATAGCAGGACAACCCAGCAGGCAGCACTGCCTAGCCACTGGTGTGCAAATAGGTGTCAAGCTTCTCCTGAAAATACTGTCTGACAGCAACTGTCTGGGGAAACTAGGGCCCTGCCATAAAAGCTTGATGATGGCAATTTCAAGGAGTAAATGAGGGCTGCTACAAGACAGAAGAGGATATTGAGAGGTAAAAGCATTCACAGAGGAATCACTGCTGGAGATGAGAGTCCATTCCTCCCATTTCTGAGTTGCACACAAGAAAATCTGGGTTTATTTTCACTAAACAAACTTGCTCCCATTTATGTAAATTCAAAGCCAGCTGTTTTCATTTCAAATTGCACTTGTGAGGCCCAGACTCCTTTAAGTTAATCAAAGGCTGACTATTTTGTTTTCCAAGATGAGACAACCTGCAAGGCCTATGGCTACTCTTATCCCATAGGATATTTTTATATCCATTGCAATGTTCTTAATGCCATAAGATATCTGACCTCAGGCTTCCATTTGAAAAATAAAACTTCCTCTCAAAAGGAAGAAAAGTGTCTTGCTCATCCTACTTTTCATCTTTGCAAAACAGAGGTCAAAAGTGCACACCATCTTTCCACAAAACTTGTTGTCTGCCTGAATAACTGCTCAGAAAGAAAGGCAGAAAAGCATAAAAGGAAGAAGAACTTGCTGAGAAAGGAAACAACTAGAAATCACCAGTGTCACAGTAACTGGATACACTTAGCTCAGAGTAGAGGTTGATTTTCTTGCTCCGGTCTGGAAACCTTTATATCCAAGAGTTCTACTACCACAATTCCTGACAAGAACAAAAAGAAAGGTCTGACTGACCTGAGAGAACTTACTTCCACTGCAGGTGACATTGTTCTATTATGTACCTCAGATATCATTATAAATAGAATAGAAATCTTATTAGTCTTAAAAAAAAAAAATCCAAATTGAAACAAATCTTGTTATCCACCATTCTGGCTTGGTCAGTACTGGCAAGGTGAAGTGGAACATGTGGCATGAGGAAATGGCAGCACTGAAACCAAAACCTGATGGTTCAGGTAAGAAAAGTGCAAGCAAAAAAATGTGAGACCACCGAGAGGGAGGTTGGGTCCAGCCTTGCTACTCCCTTCACTTCTGGTCTGCTGCTATATTTCTCCATCTTCATCTGAACTGGCGCTGCTGCTCCCGCTGCTGCTGCTGCTCCCACTGTCACTGCTCTCTTCCTGCTGGGCCTGACTGCGGGCTGCCGCCGCCGCCGCCTCCTTCTCTTGCTGCTTCAGCGCTGCCGCCTTCTTCTCCTGCTCCGCGTGGCTCTTCATGTGAGCACTGCGGCTCTTCACCTTGTAGAACACCCTGAGGAAGGCACACATGGACATTAGCAGTGGCCTCTCCTATGGCCTCCCTTCAACACTTCTCCGGAAGAGCTTCTGCTGCTCTGGCCTCAAGTTCGTGAGCTTAGCTCCAGAACTCCCACTGGCACCACAACAGAGCACCTACGGCAAACACCACTCGGCACGTGCCAGCGCAAGGTGCAGTGCTAGCAGGGGATCCTGAGCACCTCAAACCACTGGCTTCATCTCTTACTGTGGCCATTTCTCATTCAGCTCTGAATTCAGAGGGGCAGTGCTGGTATCTGAATTATGCACGTGCTGCTTAACACAACACAGCCCTGGTTTTCAGGCGTACCCCTGTGCTGCAACAATACAATAAGCATGGAGGCAAATGATGGCCCAGTGCCACTCCTGAGCCTTGTCCGCAGAGCTCAAAATACTTGAGCTTTTTCCTTCTGACTCTACATTTCTGTGATCTGTTCCTCCACCATTAACTATTTGGATTTTGCATGAAATCCAAATTTCAAACTTCACTTCACAAGTGAAGTTCAGACATCATTAAGAAGCCTTGTCTGCTTGTCCTGTTGTTTTAAGAGTAAGCAACTTATGTAGGGAACTGTATTTTCTTGACAGTTTGATTCTGCAACAAACCTACAAAAACTACTAAAACTGTGTGAGGGAATACAAATATATTTGACATTCACCAAAGACTGCTGCAAATGTAACCAGATGAACTATGTACCTACTGGCCTAATAGCTGCTGCTATAACAATGGTGGTGTCTCGTGTTTATACACCACTCTTCTTAAGTCTATACCATGTTCTTCATATGTGATCTAGCAAATACACAGAAACTTGTTGTTACAAAATTGTAAGCATTACAGAGGGCCAACACAGCAACTGCTTGAAAGTGCAGCTTAACACCAAATACTGTACACAGCTGAAATGCAGGTGTTATCTCATGCCGTTTGAAGAAAAACAAGCCTTAATTTTCAAGTATTAGTGGGGCAGTAATTCATTAAAACTACTGCCAATGTCTATGGCCTATACTGAAAGACAGAAAGCTCTTTTGAGAAAAAGCTTCCACAGGAGATGCCCTACTGTGATTTTGTGACTATTGCTGGAAGCAGAGTTGGTCTTACCTGCCACATTTTTTACAAGGAAATGTGTTTTCTGTGTTTTGTGTTTTACTGGTAGCATCTGGTTTTATCTTCTGTTTCCTCTTCTTCCTCTGCACTGGAGCAGTAATAGGCTTTCGAGGCTTTACTGTTGTTTCCCTTGGCTTCCTCCCAATTCTGCCTGTGACAGTTGCCTCATGACTCCTCATATTGGTGTTGCTGGCCTTTGCAAAGAGGGGAAGAGTTGAGGCAAAGTGACATATAAACCCACCATCAGAAGGAAGACAGTGACTGATCTCCTGTGTTTAAAGGACATTTCTCATCATGGCCCTCTGTGTCCACCAGCCACAAAGAATACATTGCATTTTTTCACCTTACACATCCCAGTTCTCCCATCACAGCACACAGTGTGATTGATAGTAACACTCTGATCTACACCTCAGCCCAATCTCTTGCTCCAGAAAAAGTCAGAGATTGAAACTTTCTGCATCTGGAACTGCCCACCTGTTTTCTAAACCATTTGCAGAGTGGAGGAGGCATAGAAAGCACAACATGCACAATGCAGCACTTACTATTACATCATCCTGTAGTGTCTGTTCATCCTTCAGGGCAGCGGCACTCCTCTTTCTGTTATCCAACCCTTCCTCTGCCTCCTCTTCTTCCTCCTCTTCCTCTTCCTCCTCCACATGTCCCTGTTCCTCACTGAAGATGTCCCTTCTGAGAGGAAGAACACGTGCAAACCTATGGGAACTCTTCATCAGAAGATAAAGGAACTGTTAATTTTGATGTCTGTAGGTAAATGACATTATGTGACACAAGACACAAATTTGTGAGTCTGGACTCCTGTGGAGAAGCCAGATTGTTTGTGCTTTTGATTTCACCAGTAAATGAGACAACACGTAAGACTTCAAATCACAGCCCAAAAGAGGTGAGAGAAATTTAGGAAATTACTTACCTTGATGTCAACTTCAGCTTCATCTTTCATAGATCTCTCATTAGCGCCATCAATGTCCCCAAAGATTAAGGTCCCATTCCGACCAATTTTCACCTGTTTCTTGTATGTGTAGTAGAATTCCACACACTGAGCCACTGTTTTGGTTTTTATCTGTTGTTTAAAAAACATGAAAGTCCAACGGATTACATGATTTTAAAAAGACTTATAAATAATTACTAGGGATACAATAAATACACTTTGTATTTTCTCTCCTTAGTAGTTTCCATTCCACCACAGCTGCTGTTCAAGCCTCCTTTTCCGTGTCATATTCGCCTGCCTGCCTCATCCCACAGCTTATCCCCTACTGCCATTGTTATTCATTGAGAACCAGAGGACAAACTTTCCAAAGAAAAGCTGGTTAATGTAAAGGTGACAGAACCTGGAACTTTGTAAGCTTAATGCACCTCTTAGCCTCTGAAATGTTCCAGTTGAGCTATCAGGCTTGACAGCAGCCTCTCAGTTTTATGGAGGAGCTTTATTTTGCAGCAGCACTTCAGAGAAGACCAGACCAGAATACCAGTCCAAAAATGGAAGTGAAGGTTTGCAGCCCCTTCCTGTTTTGGCCACGTGCATTTTGTAGGCAAATGGCGGCAGACAATTATCAGCACGGACTTGTGACCATCTAGATATCCTGCATCAGTGATTCTTCTGAAATGTTTGGAATGTATTCTTAGCTTCTGAGCTTTTGCAATTTAAATGCTTTTGGGGAATTTATTCAGTAAATATGTTTGCAGCTCCTGGTTTTGCACTCTCGTCTCTCCTTCAGTGATTTCCTCCTTGCTGACATGTCATACCTCATCAAAACATGGGAGTGATCATTTTTACTATCACTGTCACAACACGGGAAAGAGAGATCTAAAGGATGCATCATTCTCATATCCTTCTTTGGTCTTCTCCATCAGTGGCAAAGATGTGTTTCTTTTTAGTTTTATCAGCAAGCCATTTAAGTTAAACACTGCCAGTGCTCTATAAATGTGCTCTGCAGAGGAGATATCTGCAGCATGGACTAATGAAGTAATGCAGTTTAAATACCAGGGTTAAACAAAACAAACATTATTGCTCTAGCTTTCCGGTGAGATTTCATCTTGTGCTGGATGTTGACATTTCTCTGAAATCTTTTGAGTGTGGGATCTAATGCTTAAAACTGAGGTTACAGAAAAATCAAGATTGAACTTCCTGTATAATCAACAAACATGTAAAAACGTATCATGAAAAACAAACAAACAAAAGTAACTTACAAGCTTTTGGACCAGGAAAAAGTCTTTCTTGTAGATTGCAATGCCTTTGTTGAATAGTTTTTTTTCGGCAACCTTCCACTTGTCTGATCCTGTAGGTAAAAGTAAGTTGTAATGGAAGCCCATACAATTTCAAACGTTTACTCTTCTACATACCTTTTCTTCATGTTTGCCTTAAATAAGACACACATGTGAGGGTGCAGTCTCTCCTCAGGCCTACTACAGCAAAACTACAGACTGCTGTTAACTCCTCCCTTACTGCTCCACCTCAGCTCTCCTCTCAACACTTCCTTTTTGTTAGATCTAGTGCTCATCACCACAGGTTAACTCAGCTCAGCTTGCAAAAACCACTCAATTAGATGAACTAAGATGTTGCCCAAACAAGTTGAAGTGACACGCTTCGTGGTGACCCAGTCATAAGATTTTATAGTAGGGTAATGGTGGGGCAGAAGAACAAGAACTTCTCTTTCAGCAGCAATCTGTACATGAAGATTTACTACATCTCCAGTATTCCTCAAATATTCCTTGCCTCTAATAATAAACACATTTTCAAATCTCCTCCTTTCTTATAGATATTATTCAAATAATATCTGCCAACAACTACAGCAGGAATGGATAATAACAAAGAAATGCATTTTCTATGCTTTGTGGCACCAGCTATTAGACAGCTCTCTATCACTTTACATCATATCTTTCAGGTGACTTGGGTCACTCCAGAATACTGAAATCAGTGTCACACAGCTGACTATTTTCTAATTAGGTGCAAGACTACAAAGGCAGCTAACGGCATTTAAATTTTGCAGAAAACACTAACAGGTATCCATAGGTGGCTGAGGCTTCTTCAGCAAGCTTGAAAACTATTCCACATAAAACCCCTGCTTAACTCCACCCTGGAAACTCATGCTAGAGAGGCTATGATTCTAAGGTTACCACAGCCTTTCTTGTACATACTGGTATCTTTCTACATTCTCTGTGGCTTGGTGCAAGGGATTGCCTTCCCTTTTTCCCGTAAAGAAAATCAGAACTCATACTTATCCCAATACAATGCACATGTTCAGAAGGATGCAGTGTTTCTTACATTTAAAGTGTCATCATTTGCACAAGCAAAATTTCTGGCAAGCCATCATTTGAGTTACAAGATAGGACTGCTCTTTAAATCTTCTTGTAATGTGACAGAGTACCCCAAAAAATCAGAAAAGGATAGAAAAATTCCTGTATGATAAGCAGGCAGCACAGAGTTGTTCTAGTTAACAAACCTGTGTAGTGATAATCTGCCAAAGGGTGGGTAGGTGGTCGCACTGGCTTCTTCAACAGCAGTTTGGTCAGAGCTCCCTTGGATAAACACAAGTAAAATAATTAATTTAATGTTTGGGGTATTAAAAACAAAGATCAGGCAATTGTTAATCCCCTCTTTTCTGTGGCAAGCTAACAAAAAAGAAACAGAGCACGGTTTACCACTTGGGACAACTTTAATAATCACATTCTTGACTGCCCACCTAATTTTGGGTACCACAGGCAAGTGGTACATTCTTGGCACCTCTTCACATCTGTGAATTGACACAACCACCAGGGTATTGGGAGAGAGCTAATTCCATAGATAGAGACCTTGCATCAGTTTCCGCTCATTAACCAAAGGCCTATTACACACACATCCAAAAATGCTGCCCTAAATGATACCTGTCTTACACATCCAAGTAGTTGTAATCTGATCTCACCTGACTAAGCATTATTTCAAAATAAAACAGCAGTCATGTGACTGAAAGATTACACACACAAAACTCCCGCCTCTCAAGGTGCTTTTTAGTTTTCATTTAAACCAGAAAAGCTTTCAAATTTTGTAGGAAGGAGACAACAGAATCATGCTTCCACTGGCAGTTTAAACCACCTGAACAATGAGCTCCTGCTGTCAGAGGCAGTCCTGCTCCTCCCTAATGCCAACATCAGCATTCACAACGATGGGCTGCCACAAACCTAACACATACACACAAAAACTACTTTCTGTTTGATCTCTTCTCCAATGCAAGTCCATGCAATCTCACAAGTGTCAGTGCCAGGGGATGGGAAACAAGCAGCCAGGCAAAAGGGTGGGATACTCCTGACCGCAGGGCTGATTTATGCCAGGTTAAATCAGTCATAGAACTATAAAAAGATGACAAAGCTTTGCTGTTTGCTCTGCTCTGCTCTTTGATATTACCTCCCAGAGATGTCAAAGGGCAATAATGAAAAAGTATCATGCCTTACAATATTGATATAAAATTAGCAGCACAGCTGTTCTACAGACACAGAAAAGTCAAACAGATCTACCAAAAAAAGAGGTGCAAGACCCTGCCCTCTGATTCAGCTTTCAGACCCAGCCTCTTATTTTTCCTTTCTACATAGTAACCTTTCGAGGAAGACAACATCTAAGATTCATTTAGCAGTCTTGGCTCACTTGCCCTGAGAGACTGTCAGCGTATTTGTTAAAAATCCAAACATGTCCAAGTTGGAAATATAAAAGATAGTAAGTGCACATGACACTGCACATCAGTCAGAACTCACTTTAGGGACATACAAGGGACACCAAACAATGGGAACCAGATGCACTGAAAGGAATTTGCAAGGCTCTCCTCTCAGGAATGAGAGGTTACCTGACCTTCCTTAACATCTCTGACCACATTGAGGTGAACAGCTGGGCAGACTCACCAGAATGCTCCCCTTTTCTTCATGTAAGAAATGCAACGCCAGCTCCTGGTTGGTTCCAGCCCCAGGAAAAATGCTTGAACAGGCAGCAGCTAGCAGGTTTTCCACTGTTTCCACAGGGGCAGCAAAAAATTCAGAAAAGAAGATTAAAATGAAGTTTCCTACAGGATTGGCATGATTAATTACCTCTTTTGAAGGAGAAATAGACACAACAGAAAGTAAAACTCAGAGAAGCTGAATGTCCTTGCAAATTTATCTGGGTCAAATTTGGAACTCAGACTCATTAGACTACAAGGTCATGCAGCACTATTTACACATGGAATTTCTTGCAAATCTCCTCCCTCCTCTAATGTCTTCCCTCCTCCCTTCAGCTCAGACATTTCTTGAATCCACCCTTACACTGTGCATTTCCATTTCACAAAACCCTTTTTTCTCTCTCATTCAAAAATATTTCTTCCAAGCTTGCCCACTTCCTCTTCCTTTCAGGATTTATACAGGCCATAACCCATGTGCAACAAAAGCAGTCAGCTCCCCAAGTCTGCTACTAGCCACCACAACTCCTGCTTCCTCACCCTGACTTCTGTCTACAACTTCATTTTTTCAAAATACTATTACATCTAAAACATCAAAAATACAGGAGTTGAGTGTGTGTGGTTTTCAGATGTTAACAAAACCAAGGAAGGTTCACTGAGCAAAAGGCTGCTCTTGGCCTGACAGAAGCAACAGTACCAGTATTTTCATGATTAAAAGAGCCATTCCTACCAGCCTCCCCCTGCCCCATACATGCAATCTGATAAACAAGTTTTGCTCCTAAAACTGTTTTCAAGACCACTCAAACATGTCACTTGAATGGCAGCTCTAAAAGATTTTTAATTATGCCTACAGTAGATATGTGGTTACCCCTACAACCACTGTGACAACTCTGTCCTCTTTAACAGCCTTCCACCTTCTCACCATTCTTTTGGGTGACTTTGTTGGTTTCCAAGTCACCCCATGGCTGCCACACCAGCTCTGCTTTATGTTCATCAGCTTCTGCCAGAGATCTGTCTTGGAGTGATGGGATTTCTGCTTGAAAGCGAGTTCCTACATTTATTCGCCTGCAGAGAAGGAAAAATGTTACAGTCAGGCCCTCTTTACAATATCCAGGAAGTCTCCATCTCTGCTAGAAGCACTAATGAAGAACCAAATGAAGAAACAAATGCATATACAAATGCAGGCTCTTGCATATAACACCAACAGTGTTGTAGGTTACATAAATAACTCAGAAGTTGAGAGGTTTTACATCTATCACCAGCTTCCAATTTTTTTTGTCAGCATAGGTTAAAACTGTATTTAAATTAGCACCCCCTAATAGCTGCTCAAAGAACAGTTATTAGCTTCCAATAATCATCACTTCTTGAGAGGCTCTCATACAGGGTCCTCTTATGGCAAGCCTGCTCCTCAGTCATAAGATAGGTGAGCCTGTTTTAGTATTAACATTTTGTCAGCCAACAACCGAACCAGAGTCTCCCAAACTCCTTTTCAACCTAAGCACTGCAATCTGGTCCAACTTCCCATTCAAAGCAGGATCAAAATTTGGTCCTTTATGACCTTGACACAAGCTGGTGTCTTCTAGGTACTCTTTCTAACAACTGAAACCAAAAATAGAAAACAATGAAACCTGTATCACTCATTTTGTACCAAACCCAAATCCTATCCTTTTAGCAGCAATCTCATATAGGAGACAAACAACTTGATAGACTATTAAGTTATTTGTCTCCTATAAAAGAATAAAAACAATAAGTTATTTACATAAAGTGTCTAAGAAAGTTCTATATAAGAATGTAAATATAAAGAATATAAATATTAATATAAATAAATAAATAAATATAAATAAATATATATATATATATATATAAAGAAGGCTTTAAGAAAACTTGAAAAATTAGGGCGACAACACTCAAATAAAAACGGAATTCTACTGCAAAGGTTGACCTGGGTAACCTAAGTTTGTCCTGCTCTGAGCAGGGGCTTGGACCAGATGATCNATAAAAGAATAAAAACAATAAGTTATTTACATAAAGTGTCTAAGAAAGTTCTATATAAGAATGTAAATATAAAGAATATAAATATAAATATAAATAAATAAATAAATATAAATAAATATATATATATATATATATAAAGAAGGCTTTAAGAAAACTTGAAAAATTAGGGCGACAACACTCAAATAAAAACGGAATTCTACTGCAAAGGTTGACCTGGGTAACCTAAGTTTGTCCTGCTCTGAGCAGGGGCTTGGACCAGATGATCTCCAGAGATCCATTCAAGTTGTATTATTCTTCTGTTCCTCTATTGATGAAGTCTAGGCCTGTAAGCACCAATGGTGCTCCTGGGGTGCCATGGGAGACGAGTGTGACAAGATCCAGAACTGAGGCTGTGAATTGGGAAGGCAGCTCGCAGCTGATGCACCACAGGTATATTTAAGGCTGCCTCCTTCAGCAGTGACCCCAAGACTTTGATGCAACTGAACTACAAAACCAGCAGGACACAAGGATCTGTGACAACAGCTGCCTATTGTACTATTTCACAAAGAATTAACCTTCATTATCACATTTCCTATTTTAAATCACTGCAATTAAATAACCTTTTGAGAAGCATTAACAGAAGGTTTAGCAAAGCACAAGCAATTAAGACCACTATACTGGGAAATCACAAGTTAGAGTCAACTTCTGACAAGACTACAAAACCAATTAAACATCTTTTTCTTCTAAAAAAAAGTGTTTCCTGCCATATTTTCTTTAAGGAAGGTATGTCTACATAACTGAGTACAACAGTGCTGCCAAACACAGAATGACACAAGGTTAATAATTTGTTGTCATTAAAAGTTAAAAGTAATCTACCTGCATAAGTATCTGTTCAGTAAGACTAAAGATGGCAGTAAGACAACTCTGCACATAAGCTCCTTTTGGCAAAAGGAAATGAACTTGCACTACTAAGATACCATGGTCTGAAATTACCAGCAACAAATCTGAAAATTTTCACACACAACTAAAATCACAACCAACTTTATGTCATTAACTTCAGCAATTTAAGCCAACAGACACAAGAAAGACAACGGCACCACAGAGAGGTCAAAGACTGAGACGTAAAAAATATCTCTACAAGAAGTTCCCCTGGATTGATATGAAATGAACCAACAGGAAAAAGATGAATAAGGCAACTTCCAAAATAAATTTATACAACAATAAACTGACTTATTTCAATGAATGGACTTGGTCTAGAGGAGGTTTGCAAAGGTTACAAGAAAAATCTACATTCATTCACAATTGCAACATTTGCTCAGGACAGGCTGCTGTGACAAGTGCAGAAAACTGAGCTTCAAACAAGAAGGCGGAATGGAAAAAGGGCAAGAAAAAATAAAATTGTCAGCAAATGCTCCAGTCCATTTTTAAAATACAAACCACTTTAGATAAAAGCAAAAGAAGCACTGTATTTACCTGGTGAAAGTTTGAGTTAAGTATCTCAAATGTTACAGGATATGCTGCAGAGTTAGAGCAGAGATTCCTGAGTGCACAGTCAGTTGGCTGTCACATGGCAGAGCCATGTGGGTGTTTTTATGCCCTATGGGAGCTTCCATGCCATGCATCTCCATGATTAGATTTTGCAGGAGTTAATTAATTAGGTATAGTAATGAACTGGAACTACACTACCTTGCTGTAGTTCTGCAGTACTGAGCTTAAACTGATAACACTCCCAGAACATTGGCAAAGGCTGTGCAGAGATATTTGCACCTCTGCTCAGGTTTAGCAGGACTGGCACCAAGCCTAAGCTCACAATCCCAGCTTCAGCATCTCCAGACTGTGTACCCTACTGCTGCTGTGTCCACACATATCTGAGGTTTCCCAGCACACAGCCAGCTAAAAAACAACAAGGCTGATTAGTTCAGGGCACACACCCCATATGCCACTGGCTGTAGCGTTTTCAGGCTGAGCTCGGCCAGGGCAGAGCCAAGTGTTCACAGCTGGGGTACAACTACAACACACCTGCAATCAGACCAGTCCATGTGAGAGCTAACCCCAGTTTTCCAAGGACATTATGTCCTTCTTCTAAAGGAGCATCATCTTCCCACCTAAAACAAGCACACAGCCTACAAAGAAGTGCAACAACACAGGACAAATTCCCCTTTAGGTGACTAACAGTAATTTAGCCCAGAGACAGGTGAGCAGTAATAGAGAACAGTTAGTGTCACCAGAATTACATTTGCCCAAACAAACACTATTTATCATATGGTGTAATTTTTAATCAAGACAGCTTATATTTTGAACCACCAATAAGAACAGTTTTAATGCTTCTAAGAGATGCATCGGTCGCACAAGGAGCAGCTTGAAGGTTTAGGAGGAAGCAAGGAAGCATTTTTTACTAAGAGACTCTGAATCTACTGGCTACTTACGGTTCAATGCTGACTGGGGTGGCTTCCCCCACTACCGTAAGAATCGGAGGGGTAACTTCAGAACTATCTGAAACAAGAAAGAAGAATGGCTCAGCTTCACATCTGAGATTTACTTTTCCCACAGCTTGCAAATCTAATCAGAGCTGTCCACCTCTCAAAAAAGCCACCCCCAGGCTAAATAAAGGAGTTTCAGATGACCAGGAACTTCCCTTCCTCCCCTCAGTTCAAGATATTGACAATCTGCCAGAGGAACTGAGTTTTCATTCCCAAGAACGTCAGCAGGGGGTGTTGCAGGTTGCTTGTGAACCCATCTTAAAATCCATGCCCAGATGGAGCAACACGGCATTTCCTCTATTCCGGCTCCCCAAACTATCAGGAAGAAGCTCTAGTTTCACACAATCACACCTCCTAAGGGCATGATGTTCCTCCTAATGCTCCACAGTTCCTAATCATAAATTATGCAAGAAGGAAGGTTAAAATGAAACTTACTTGATCTAAGCAGAGTTCTGTGACCACTTTTGGGAGTCATTGGAGGTGCAACTGAATGACCGCTTGAAGAGAGGATAGCGTTAAAATACAGCCCAGATCCTTCTCTCACTGGACTAAGGATTGGGGGAGGAGTGTAAGGAGGTAGCTCAAAGTTCCTATCTGAAGGATGGTCTGCCAGACGGACAGGTGACCGTAAGTGGCTCTGATATGGGGTAATGTTGGAATAAACAGGTGGTGCAATAAAGGTGCCAGCTTTTGGTGGTATGAAGAGTGGCTCAGGTCTTGGCCGCTGCTTTGGTTTTCGGGCAAAGCCCTCTGCTTCATCCTTTGGAACAGCATCTTCATGCTATCAGAAAAAATATTACATTGTTAATTTAATTTAAAACCTCATGTCGTTTGAAAAACTTTGGTGAGATGACAACACTTCTTCATGGCAGCTTAAAATCTGGACAGGACAGCTTGAGGATGTCTTAACAATCAGCAGATGGGGAAAGCAAGAGGAAGAACACAGGGGATGGAATGGGCTGGACACAGGAACTATTAGGTAGCAGCTCTAGCTCATGTGATTATGAAGTTATATTTTACAAGAACTTCAACCTCCATGGCAGCTTTAAAATAGAACAAAAAAGCACAGCAGAACCCTGGTACAGATACACCAGAACCCTGATACAGATACACAGTGACACCAAGTAATGGTAAGAGAAGAGAAGACAATATAACAGTATATTATTAGATGGTATCTGAACATTCTGTTGTACTTCTGGATAGAAGAGAGGGAAAATAAAAATAGCAACCCACCCACTCATCACTACCATGCTGCAGGGGAACAATCAAGTACTGACCTTCAGAACTCAGTAAAAGGTTTCAATTGCATGAGAATAAATCTTCACTTTGGATTTTATTCACATTGAGAGATATGTGCACTACTTAGAATTTATTGGTATTTATGTATGTATGAAGAAAGCACTCTTGACACAGACTATTATTCTAGTCTTACTGCCCATTTGGTTTTATTCACTGTTGAGTGAATTTAGTGAGGCACTGCCCGGCTTTACTAGCATTAGCTGTAGGTCTCGAAAAGCCAGCAATGCCCAAATATATGGCAACATTATGATAAAATCCCCAGATTTATTATATGATTTGCCCCATTATGATAATATCCCCAGACACGAACATTCCAAGTTCAAGCCTTGAGATCAAACTACTTTAATAGAAAAGTTCATGGCTAAAAGCTGTGTGATTAAATCTAACAGATGTGGCTCATCTTTGCTTTCTCAGTCCACCCATACCTGACTCGAGGTCTCCATGTTAGTATTACGATTAGATCGCCTCCGAGTGACTATGACAGAAGGCTTCCGTTCACAAGGAGCTCGATCATTTGTTTGGCCTCTCTGGAGCTTTCCATCCTCAGACTTTTCCTTTTCAAGGCTCTGCAAGTCAATTTTTCTCACTGGCACAGACACAGGAATGATAAGAGGCACAAGGCTGTTATCCTCCCGGGCTTTTTTGGGAGCTGGTGAAGAACTGGCGAATTCCACAACACTTTTTGAAGCTGCAGTAGGTCCTGGAGATGTTACTAGCACACTCTTCTTCTCCTCTGAATTATCCAGCTCCTGAGAAGAAAAACAGATTCCTAAAAATTCTGTATTACTTGCGTAATAAATGAGATATCATCTCAATTTCAGCGTATATCAAGTTTCTCAAAGCAATTTGCAAGCTGAAATGGATTTGGAAGTGTTACTGGAGGAAAAAGAATACTTCACAGTCTTACCAAAATTTCAGAGAATTACTTGAGGATTGCCTGTAGTCTCAATTGCTAAAACACTTATATAGGTCCTTCTGTTTCACTATGTACATTTTAACATTTTATTTTCTATATGAATTTGTGTCCTGCTTTACAACTTTTGACAACAGCTCTTTAGTTCTAGTAATGATCAAAAGTTGCAGGTTATTAATTTCAAATATTGGATTTCTGCTCCAGGGAGGACTGAACCATGACAATATCTTAATTAAATCTCTCACACACAAAAAACCCGAACCCAGAGCTCGTTTTTTGCTTCATCTTTTTTTTTTCTGACTCTGGAAAACATTAAGCCTTCAAAATAAGCCAGATAACAAGATTGAGCACATAAAATCTACCATATCAAGAAGGACTGCCTCCTTTCAAGACCTTTTATTAGAGTTGGGCTAAGCTGCACAGAAAGGTTTATTCCATAACTGACCCTGCAGTTTACAAGTCTGACTGCTTCTTCACAGACACTGCAGATGTACACCTCTACCGCAGTGATGGAACACACTACTGTAATGTCACAAGTGGCATCCATTGTTCTAGAATATGCCTCAGGAGAAATTAATGAGGTCTGAGGACCTGCCTTCACTTCAGGCTGGTGACAGGCTCCTGTACCTTCTCATAAAACTACTAATTTTGTGTTTGGAGGGCATTCATCATTTTCATCATGCTGACAGACATCACTGGAGTCCACTGACTCTAGATAGTAAGGGGTTCCTGTAAATTTTTGTAGCTTCCCTCCACCACTTTCTAGCTACAGCAATATGTAATGACAATGTGAATGTGTCAACAAGCACCAATTCTGACCAATCTAAAAACCTCAGGTACTTCCTGGGTGCTACACAGACCTCTGTAGGTCAAGAGACCAGAACTAATTTGCTGACTACAAGGAGGAAATTATGGCAGCTCAAAAGTGACATAGTCACCCAAAAGTGTCACTTTCCTCTGGCTTTGATTGGTTAACCATGCTCCGTTTATTTTCAAAACTGGGGGCAATCAGCAAAGGACTCCTCCCCAGAGATGGGAGAGATGACCCCTCCAAGACAAAAGAAGAAGAAGAGACCTTAATAGTAGCACAGATAGAGAAAAGGCACTAGTAGGGACTTAATATAAATTGTTGAGACATCCTTAAAACTGTTCTGGTCCACACCACTGCTTTTCCGATCACAGAAGTTCACACATACCTAACGTTTACTAAGGCATGACTAATTTTGGAATTAAGCTTTTTGCTTCAGATCCCTAAATAGTTTCTCAGCTGTTTGATTATTCTCAGAGGTAAGGAGAAAGGATGAGACCTGCCAGGGGATTTTCGGCTACCTCAGCATCCCTGATGCAGAATGTGGGCAGGAGGGCTGCTGGATAACTTCAGCAAGTGCAACACGTGGCACTTTCATTTAGACTCTAGCATAAATACTGATGTATGAACTAGTCATCTAGAGTCCTCCAGGAAATCCACAGAAGCCCATCAGTCATTCCAGCATCGACCCTGTCTATCCCTCAAGCTGTTTCTAAAAAACTAAGAATTCACAGAAAAACCCAACTGCAACAGCTGGAAGAACTGTTTCAAGGCCACATCTGTGATCTAATTAGAAACCACACCAGCCTTTTAAAAACACCTGCCCACATAGTGATTTCTGCTATCATTCTGCATCATCTTCATCAAGGAGAGGCAGCTTCTGCCCGCAGCCAAACCAAAGCTTGTCCATGAAAGAGGTGAGTCCAGAACTACAATTCTGCAAACAAAACTTTTTTTCCTTTTGTTTTTGCAGCAGCTGGTGCCCTCCCCTGTGCCAGGGGAAAGCAGCTAGGTAAGCAAAACCTGTCTTCCTTCCATAAAGTAATATTTAAATTCAGACACCCTTTAAGACAACCATTCAGGCCTGAGGAAAGTTTTCTGTACTTTTAGAAGACAACAAGTCACACTGAAGCAATTAAACTAGGAGCTGAGAATTTACTGCAGCCTGTAGGCAGCAACAAGCTTGCATCACCTGAATAAAAGGCAGCCACAGGCAGCTCTGGTGTGAAGCATCAATTGTGACACTGCATGTAGACAGATATTGCTGTCCAGAATATTATTTTTGCATAAGGTACACATACCTAGACTGGGATGTTAAAAAAAAAATGGTTCAAATTATGAATGTTATCTTCTCCAATCAATAATTTAACTATATGGCCTTCTACACACTCTTCAGACAACCTATGCAGAGAAGGCTTCTAGGTCGTTTTTAACAGAAAGATACTCATAAGAGAAGCCGCCCACTCTCATTCAGCAAATACATTTTCTTTTTCTCCCTCACACAATATCAAACACCTTAAAGATGTAAAATCCATCAGACCTCTGGTAAGAATTTTATCATCTTTCAAAACGTCATCCTGAAAACCTGAAGAGATCTAAACATAAAGAGTTCTGCTAGTGCCATTATGCTTGCATAACTGCAAAGAACAAAAGAGCATCTGTCAAAACACTTCTCTGGTCTTTACATTATGAATCAGACTGCAAGCAGACGTGCCTTCAATTGGCCAATTTCTTGCTTCATCTCTCAGAGCCTTTTCCTAAATTCTCTATTTGCTTCTTCTTGACACTCTGTTAGTGATCCAAGTGCAATGTGAATTGCAGGCCTTCTGCAATATAACCACACAACGGCTGGCAAAGTATGAGCAAATACACCATGCTACTACATACTACCAGTTCTTTATCAAATCTGCTGGTTCAACTGGAGTTAGAGCAAAAAGGATTGAAGACAGCATCAACCAAGTCACTGTTTGCTTTCTGCTGTCCAAGAAGTGGAGTAGGCTATGGATATTCAGCTCATTGTTTATTATTTTAGTTCTTTCACTCAAACAGCACATTCCTCTAAGGAAGAGATGGGAAAAAACAGTGACAGACTAGGATAAAAAGGATGATGAGAACAAAACAGGGAATAAAATGCCCTTCCCTTTCTTGTCTGACTGGATAGCAACTCAGATATCAAAAGTGTAGGTAAAAGTAGCTCATGTAACGTATATTTCATCAGCCTCTGGCAACAGAACTTCCAAGGGAAAGTGTGCCTCCTAAGAAGCACTCAATAAAAGATTAGGCAAACCATAACTCTAAGAAAACATTCAAAAACAAACCCCCCAAAAACCCCCACTCAACTCCCATCACTTGTCTCCCAATAGGCTAGTTAATTTTGAACTCTGTCATCTTGCCATATGGAATATATACCGTTCCGTTTAGATTGATGGGATATCAAAAGGTTAGGAGTAGTGAACTACCAAATCAGTCAGCAATCAATTTCTTCCCCATTAAGTCCTATAGGAGGTCTACAGGCAGAGAGGTTATTCTACAGCCCTCAGGTCATTCTTAAAACAGGATGCTGCATGAGACAGGCCTTTGTCATGCCCGGTATAGGTCCTTCACCTAAGTGAAGCTTTCTTAGAGTTTTAATATTTGAGAAATATTGAACATGTAAATTGGATTATGTAATTTTTAGATAGCACATTTTAGAAACACTTCAACTGCTGAAACTGAAAAACTGGCAGGTAAGCCTAAGTCTTTTAACAGAAAAGAAAGAGAATGTTAAATTGGTAAAAAGACAACAAGTAAGCTGCTTATACTTGCCTCTCAAAATTCCTGATCACCTTGAGACCTAAGCTGAAAACATTCATATTTTCATGTCATGGGCTAAAATAACATTTGATGTTAGTGAAATAAAACTGTCCCTTAGTGGTTTCACTACACTACATCTCTGTTCTCCTACATCTATGAATTACAGCAGCTGAACTTACATGCCTCAACACCAGAGCTGCCCTTGTTGCACACTTCAAGATACCATCCTATCCTGCATGTGTACATAACTTCTTTTCCTTTCAGCCCTATTTTGTAGTCTAAATTATGCTATATTGGTTAGGGTCTATACCTTACCTTTACATTCTGAAGAGAAGCCAGCTCAACAGCTTTTTGGGCCAAAGTCAGCAAATTGGCTTCTTGAGAAACACGTCGCCTCCGTCGGGTACTCTGGATTACACCACCTCTGACACTCTGAAAATCATTAGTTCTCTGAGTGTTTTCTTCAGGTGCTGCTGCCTGCTTCTCCTCATCTCTACCATTCTGGGCTGCAGCTTGCCTGTCTGTTTCCATCTGGCACTGCTCACTATTCAGCAGGACATCCTTCTGCCCCAGATCCAATCTTTTGGGGTGCAAATAGCTACTTTTACTGTGGCCCAGTGACTCAGGTGTTTGCTGTAATGGAACCTCTTGCTGATGTGTTTGCCAGTGGTGCAGAAATAAATTGCTAGGTTGTTCTTCTGCCTGCTTAGAAGTCAACACTTCTCCTGCAGATGTCAGCAGGCCACCTTCTTTGGAGAGTCTCCGTGACCTTCGTGGAAAGGGAATCTGTGTCTGAGGTAGCACAGTCTGTTGGTTCTGCTCTGTTAATGCCTTGAATAGCTCCTGGTTCCTCTCTGCTTGCTGAAACTGGTGTGGCATCATGTGATGCTGAGGTGCTGCTGCTGCCACATGAGGCTGTGCTATAGAAGCTGTTTGCTGCAGACCAAAGGCTTGTGTGGCAGCCTGTTGCTGCTGCTGCTGCTGAGGATAGAAATTTTCAAAGAGTTGTAGCTGGGGAAGAGCTTGCTGTTTTTGTTGTGCAGTAAATGCTGGACTGGAAGAAGTTGGGGCTTCTTGAAAGACATGCAAGAGCTCAGGAAGACCTTGCTTTTGGCCTTGGTGACCAAATGCAAGTTGGAAAGGCTGCAATGGCAGAGTTTGATTCTGCTGCTGCTGTTTCTGCATTTGATGAAAAGAATTCATTTGAGCTTGTTGTCTAACCAGGGCTTGCTGTTCCAGCTGAGCCTTCTGGGACATCATCTGCTGGACAGCATCTCCATATAAATCCAGCTGTGACACAAACACTCCTTTCTCTTGATTTCTTTTAAGGGCTTCTGGGTGGCCATAGAAGCCTGGGGCACCAGCATTGGAGTGGGGTCCTTTTGGGTTGCCCCCAAAAACCATACTGTGGTTCCACATTGAAGGTGGAGACTGCCAGTGGCTGTCACCCCTCTCTGGCAGCCGGTTTCCCATTAGTGAATTCTGCCATTTGACAGCTGTTACTGACTGGGGCATCATCACTGATTCTCCCCTATCTTGATTGTAAACAGAGTTCATCAAAGCAACATTGTTGGGTGCACTTGTTAATCCTCCTGGATGAGAAATCTCCATAGTTTGGGAGACTGGTATGTTCCCTCCATGACCATAGTACTGTCCTTCCTTAAGCTGCTGCTGTGGTTCTTTTGACGGCACAGCTATGTCCTGCTCATTAAAATAGGCAACTCGTTTCCCAGTCCGTTTGCTTGAAGACTTTTGCTGAGCCTGAAGATTCATGGTTCAGTCTATTCTCCCAGCCACACACACAGTATTTATAATCCACCCATCCCTGAGGTTGGGGGAGGAAAGGCACAGCAGTCTTTCTTTTCCATTCAGCTTCAGTAATGAAGAGCAGGAAAGAAGTCCAGATGAAAGTGCATTCACTTCCTTTTTCTTTGTGTGCTTCTCCCACTTCTTTTCACTCTTATACTTTGTGGTTCAGAGGTCAGTAGGGTCCACTTAGTTACAGGTCCTGAAATAGAGAAGCAATTGAAATGAATCATCAACAGACATAATTGGTCTATGAATGCTCATGTGATAAGCAACAATGTGTATGTCTGTCCCATTTCCCATGGAAATGAAGACCAGGATAACAGATGGAAGAAACAACAGATCTAACTTGCTAGAAGAATGCAAAACAAAACAACTTAGTTTCACAAAACAGATATCACACTGTACTTGCATGATGCAACTCCCTATTGCACACAGAATTCTGACTAATCACTTAAATTCATCCTGAAAGTTTTACTCTTAAATTACCTCTGATCCGGCCAATTACTTCCACATCTTCCCGTAGCCAGAATAATCTGGTTTTAATCTCAACTTGAAACCACAAAACAAAAAAACCTCATGGCTTGCCAAAAGGCCACATTTCCCAAACACCTTTAAGAGACACGTGTGTACATGAAGACTGCAGCCAAACATGCAGCAAGATGCTCAATTCAGTATTCTGAAGGAAAAGGGTCAGGCAACAGCCCATCAATCACACACACCCCCCCAATTATTACAGATGCTTCCCAGTCAAGAACTGCCCACCGAGCATCCAAGCCCCAGGGCCAGGGCCTGCTCAACCTGTTGCTCTCTCAGAAGTTTTCTTCAACAGCTGGAAGAAACTGCTTCTGCTCAGGTGACACTCACTGAAAGGTAGTTTAAGCAGCTGCTGTTTTAACAGCTGCTCGCAGACATCAGCAAATATCTATTAGTGTAAAGCTACAAAAGTAATAGGAGAAAGCCTTCCCAGGACAGGCACTCAACAACAATTCTACCCTCCTACCCTCTTCTTCCATGAAGAAAAGCTATCCACAAACTCCAAGAGGCTACCTTGAAGGATTAAGGTCTAATGTGTGAACACAAACACTGATATTTCTATTTGGACACCTAAAACCTTTTTAGATGTTTAGTTTTAAATTCAATTATATTATCAGATTGCCACTACTAACATTCTAGTGTAAGCTTCTATCATTTTCAGTATGCATTCTGTTCCACTTTAAATCCCGCTGCCAATATATTCCAGGAAAATTACAACAGATTGTTAAAAACCTATTCTTATTATATCCCTTCTGTTATACAATCAAGTTTCTCTTGAGTGAGCAGGTAAGACTAAAACACCCATCTCCTCCAATGAAACCTGCAATCTATTTATCCCGCTTTCTAAATTGAAAAATAATAAACCAAAATTATACAGCACACTGAAGTCCTGTAACCTGAGCTTCCTCAGACGGATATGGGTACAGTGCAGGTTTAATACTGAGGTGGGGTTGGGAACATGACGAGGAGGAAAGGACAAAGAGTTTTAATTAACTTACGCAACTTCCACCTCAGAGGCCAAGCTTGGCTTCAGTGCTACT
The DNA here is from genome assembly GCA_013400575.1 of Peucedramus taeniatus. NCBI lineage: Eukaryota > Metazoa > Chordata > Aves > Passeriformes > Fringillidae > Peucedramus > Peucedramus taeniatus. The sequence goes on from WBNO01006320.1 coordinate 239,272, forward strand.
GGAACCATGGGACTGTGTTTCAGAGTGAAGTGACTCACTTCCTCAGGCTGTTACATAGCTGTTCCCCCACATTGCCTCCCCTTCGCCTTTGGCTACAAACCATGGACCTCTGCCACCCCGCATCACAGAGCCAGGGCATTCCTCCCTCCTCTAAGCACAGCGTCTCAGCTCGTTTTCCAAGACTATCACAACAGGACGAAAATAACTCTAGGAGAAATTATGGACACGTGACATGGAAAATTCTTTCTAAACTGCAACTAGTACACAAAGATTTCATAAAGTAAGTTTTTCCCACTTCAAAATTTCACTAGGAGAGGAAAAAACATCTCACAGCAGGAAACTGAATCCCTGGTGGCAAAAATGTAGAGGTGGACAAGCTGCTATATGGTTCTCAGAAGCTTTAATGGTATCTATCCTCCTTGCTTTCTGCAGTACTGCAAATGTATCAGAGATAACAGCTAAACTTCAACACCTGAGGTAATTCTACTAAGAGTGGTTTCTGACAGTCTTACTTTGTGAAATCATCACAAGCTCTTGTTCTCTCCAAACTAGGCAACATTTTCCTTCTACTGCTGCTTTTGTAATGATCAGTGATAAAAAGAATGCAAGGTTTTCTGTATATTAGAAGTTAAAAAACATTACCACTAGATCAAGTTTTAACCTGACATCCTTCTGAAATTCTGCTGTAGACTTTTTACACTGTGAAGAAAAATACAATAATAATTGTCAAAAAGGTGGCATTGAACTTTCAACTTGAAGGGTCCTTGTTTCCAAACAAAGAAAGAAAGAGCGAGCCCAGCTGATGCTGTTCTTAATAGTGGTGGCTGGGATTTGCAGCTACTACACAGATAAGTACCCAGAGGCCTTTAAAAAGAGGACTCTCACATTAGCAGAAAAGCATTGCATAAGCACAACTTTCCAAACCTACACTTGTGTAGACTTTGGTTCTGCTTTTCTATTACTAGGTAAGAAGATACCAGCATCACAAAGTCTAACTTAGAACTGCAGCAATCTGGGAAAGAGATCTAACAAAACTATTAAGATGCAAAGTATAAAAAGGAGTAAGTTCAGAGATAACCTAAATGAGGAAAAGGAATATGTACAACTGAAGTTGTTATTCAGCACAAAACTCAGGATAGTGAAAAGGACATGACCAGGGAGAAAAGAGATTTAAGGTACTTTGAACAAAACATGCTAACTGAACATCCCAGTTCTCCCAGTTACATGCAAAAATACTACATCCTAAGAGATCACCAAGATAAAGGAGGATTTGGTGCATTTGGTATTTGATGGTAAAAGAAAGTATCACAAAATTCACATTTTAGAAGTTATTTCTATATAGAAAATCTACAGAAAAGTGTCTTCTATGTCATTCTAATAATAACAGCTCATAGTTTAAGCTGCAGTGATAAATGTTCAAGTTGCAGCATGACTATGCTTCAGGAGAGCTCATGCTTGGCAGCTTCACTGCATGAGCACTGTTGGCTGACTAAACAGGCTTCCCTCCCTGAGGCTGGGGGAATGAGCTCACACAATCATCATCCTAGCCAATTACCAGCTTTGGGGTTTTTCTCTTTTGTTTTGTTTAACTTGAATTTCAGCACAAGAGTCAGCCTGCAGTAGCACAGGAAAACGGCAAGACTCTTCCAGGCTTTAGTGCTTTGGAGCAGTACACCCTGGACCATTCCTTACCTTTGAATAAAGCACAGAGCCAGTTCCAATACTGTAATTCCCAGAAGATACTATGTCTTGCCTCCAAATATACTGAAGTGTTATGATACTCAGCATTGCTTTTACACTGCACAGAGAAAAAGCAGAACCTAGCATCAGGATATTTTGTTTTAATAACTCTAAGATTTGGCATGCAACATCATCCATTGCTTTTCACTTCCAAGAGCTGCTGACATTCAAGAACTTCTCCTGAACTTTCTCCAGATGAATACAAATTGTACATCACCTCCTTTAATACTGTAAATATTTTCATATTTCTAAGGGATTTTTGATCTTGCAAGGCTTTCTCTTCCACACCTAAAAAGAATGACAAATTAGACATACATATCCAGTAGGCACATATGCAGTATTTTCCAGAAGGAAAAATACCTAAGGAAAGTAATTCATGGCACCTTACTGAGAAGACTTAGAGTTAGCATTTTTAGCTAAAAACTTCCCTAGTATATCTGCACTATGGCATTAAACAAAATCATAAACACATATAAAACACCATATGAGCTACATTTATGCAAAGAATGCTGAAGGACTTCCTGAAGTATACAACAGGACTATGGAGGAGTCTCTTCCTGCATCCAGGATTCTGTTCTGAAATGAAGTCCTTTCAAAGGAGACATTGGAAGGGTGCAGGGCACAGACATTCAGAGCCACTCACTAGGCTGTTACCAGACCATCCATCAGCAGATTTTACCCAATTCAAAGCAGAATTATTGAGACATCCCTACCCAGTGCAACTGTTTTGTCAGTTTATTATTAGCCTGGAGAGCTTGATATAAAACTTTGACTAAAGTTAAAGATTATTTGATTTAGGGAACAAATAAAAAACACTCAACAGTAACCATTTAATGTAAAATATCTCTATCTCTCTTCAAAATTGTTGCCTGTATAACTGGTAACTATCCACCATTATTCCATTTCTATAAATATTTTCTTAACTAGGCATATGTATATTTGTACAGTTCCACATATCAAGTTCATGACCTCACACACTGTAGTAATCTTGAACTTTACTCTTCGGCTCACTTTTTGAGGGCTGTGCTGTCCTGTGCTTTGTTTAGTCCATTTGCTACATCAGCTATATCTGGCATGATAAGCAAATTTAAATTGTGCACATTGCTCATTCTCTTTTGAGATCATTTGCAAACATTTCTCTCTGACAGAATGCTGCAGAAATGACTCAGGAAAGACTCTGACTTCTCCTCAAACTTCAGCAAAATTAAGCATGCTGAGAATACTAACAAGTTGTAGTTGCAGTTGTAGACCATCTTTTATTCCACCATCTTAGCTTTTAAGTTCCTCTCTTTTAGACTTTTATTCATGTAAAATAAAGTGTTCCTCTGTTCTAGCTAATGTACATTCTCAGCCTTAACTGCAACAATGCTGCCACTGTTCCTTACAGGAAATCTGTCAGATGAGGGTGATGACAATCATTTCTCACAAAATCCTTCTGCTGCCAGCAACTGAAATTATGGTTCTCCCCAGTAAGCAGCTCAATCACTTTCAACCAGGATGATGACAGATTCCAAGAACAATCTTACATTTAAGACAAATGCAGCAAGTTACCCCGTGTCCTTCTGAGACAGAGCAATCAAACCTTCCTTCTCCAATTTGCACATTCCTATGGTAAAATCCCACACTTATGAAAAATGTAAAGAATTATAATACATATTTTAATTATAAGGAAGAGAAACAGAGGAAACAACTCACTTCTAAGATCACATAAGAAGCAAGGTCAAAAATTAAGCAACATAATATAATAGCCACCAGTTCCCCTTCAAACCTGAACAAAAACATGGGTTTAAGTAAATCTACCTGTGAAAGACAGAAATTGGGTGTGCTATTCACACGTGTGCAGAAAAGGCAAAAAAGTTTTAATTCCTTCAATGCAATAGGAAGTCAGAGGAGGCTCAATAGGGTAGCTTTTGTTTATGGCTTTTGTGGTTTGCATTTTTGAAAATGACTGGAGAGTTACAGGTCATCACAAACTTGTTCCAGCTAGCAGAAATCTGCCTCTGTGAAACCACTAGCACCATTTGCAACGGTCTTGAGTAAGAACAGAGAAAAGGCTGAAAATATGGGTCAGGTTTTGTGTTTGTAAAAGATTTGCAAAGTTTATTGCACATAGCCTAGGCTTACCCTGCTGTATATGGAAACAGCTTCAATCCCTCCTTCCAAAGCCTCTCCAGCACACTCACTTTGTCACATTTTCTTCCAGACAGTTAGCTACATCAAAATTCCTGCAAATTGTTTTCAACTTCCCACTCACCACCTTCAGACACCTTGAACAGGAAGGATAACAGCACAGCACAGAAAATAAACCATGTTTGTAAATTCTATACAATTAAGCACAGCAATCTATGTCCTAAAGAGAGCAGGGGAAAACTCAAAGCTACTACAAAACACAATACTGTGCAAGAAAGCCAAAAACATAAATACAAAGATGATGGTTTTATGTTTCTGTCACTTTATTGCAAATGGTATGGCATTTTCCAGACATCCAGAATGCCTGTCTCTATAGCAAAAGGTGTGTTTTCCAGTAGTGTGGCACTACAGAAGAGCAACAGCTGAAGCCCAAATCGAACAAGCAAAATCAATCAACTGAGCCATCCAGTTTAAAAGAAGCCCACTACAAAAGAATGTAATTAGGTCTCAATCATCTCCCCTAACACCTCCAAGTATGAAACTAATCCAGGGAACTTATCAGATCAAAGTCCTAGAATCAATAAAGCCTATGAACCGGGGAAGGCTTACTTGTTGTATAACACTGCATAGCAAAAAAAAAGGAATCCTTCAGCAGGCCTGTAATAAAGACAAAGAGATTAAAGGAAAGCTGCTTCACAGACAGACAACAAAAGGGAAAACACAGCATCCAGGAAGTTTGGCAACTTCCACTGATTCCTGAAGGTGCCTGCCTGGGGCTAGCAAACACATACCTAAATAAGTAGTATGCATAGCAGACATTTATGACCTACCCAAATTTTCATGTGATTGGCCCATTTCTATTGCAGAGAAAGACTGAAGCTATGACTGACTACAGGGGCACCTCTGCCCTGAAGACACCCTTAAAATTACTTTGCTGCCACTTTCATTTTCCCATTTTCAGAGGATGGGAATTAATAAAGCTTTATTAAACCACTGTACTAACCAGAGACTCAAAAGTGAAACCCATCAGCTCTGTGAGGTGAAACATGTAATAAAGTGGTCATGCTGTGAAGGACTATGTACCAGCAAAATCAGGTCGCTTGTATTGGACTACCAGATACCACAAACTACTGCCCCAATCTAAACCAGTCCTGACATCCAGCACCAACAGAGGTTAATTACCCACGGCAAGCAAAATAACACAAAATGTAGAACTACCATATTATCTGGGAAAAATGTACATCCCCAAATGGAAACACATGAACTACACAAAGTAATCAACCCAAGGAGAAATACAAATCCTACTTCAAGAAAATATTTTGGTTTATGGTAAAGGAGGTAATAAATGTGGAATGTGAAAATGCAACCCTTTAAACGTTATTTAATTAGGTACATTTCTGTTCCAATGGTCTTCAAATTCACCAAAGCATGCACTCTGATTCTATTTGGACCTACTTTTTACATCCATGGATGTGATTTTATTTATCCACATCACCACAATTTTTCCACACTCAATCTAAACACACATATCCATCCTAGTATGGAGGATGCTACAGAGAAGGATTTTGGTGTTTTGAATTACAGGGTCTGAAGCACCTCAGATACATCTCAAAGGGAAGTTTTCAGGTAACAGTTCTATGAGGGGAAAGTCATATGCTGTTGATGAACACCTAAAAAATAACCTATTTTTTGGGGTTGTCTTCCTCAATTCAAGCTGTAAATTTGCTTACAAATATTGGAGGTTTCCTTTTCAAAACACACCCAGGATTTTCCAAATAATTTCGTTCTACAACTGCTGATTAGTTATAACAAACCAGACAAAACCTGGCTTACACAAACAGCTCCACCAGAAGAAAATCAGCATGGATAAGGTAGAAAAACTACTAAAAAGACAGACTAAAATTTTAAAACTTAGCAGATAATGAAACAAACAACAAAAGGGATAAAAAAGCCACAATCAGATTTTTTTAAAGGATCTGACAATGCTGTTTCTACCAGCTATTGAAAGGATATGCAAGATCTTCACTTATTTTCAACCAAAACTTTGAGTGCTGTTTCCAAAATAATCGAAATTTCATGCAAACCTCATCACATGAAAACATATTATTCATGATTTGCAACAGACTAGTCTTTTGTCTTGCACTACCAGAGAGGCAGCTCCACAATCAAGACTCTTGTAAACACATACACAGGAAAGCCCATCTTTACAAATGGCTTTGCAACACAGACCAGGCTTATCCTTTAATAAAATATGTACATGGTACATTTCTTATATCAGTTAATGTTTATAAACTGTACTGAAGTTAGGAATAATTGTTATTATAATCTGTCATCATGATAAACCCTGATCTGAAGAGGCTTTGGGCAGTCTTAGAGAGCAGAATGAGCACAGTAATTACGGAGTACGAAATGCTGCTTTCAGGCTTCATAAAGTTACAGGAACATAATTCTTTCCCACTGGAAATGGGTTAACAGTTCTAATTGTAAGCCCTTAGGCAGTTATTTTAAGCTTTTTTGTTTGGAGCTGTCTGGGAAGGCAGTTGCTAGCAACAGACCAACATGCAGGAATCACAGCAGGCTCCAAAGTCAGAATGGCAAAGACCAGGCCAAAAGCTTTCCCCTGCCCCCGCATTCACATACCTGACAGGACCACAACACATCCTTCACTCCAAATGCCTCTCCTGCCACAAACACACCAGCTGCAGAACTGCACAGACACCCCAGAGACAGACCAAAGCTCTCTGCACTTTAGCCCTGAGAAGAAAACACAACTAAATGCACTGAGCTGCAACAGGAAAGATTGCTACAGGTTCAGTTGTTCCCATCTCAACCTCTTCAGCACTCCAGTACAAAACCAGGCTTGCACAGATGTCCATTGTACAGAACAACAAAGTCTGAGTGTTTTACAGATTCCTTTGAGGCCTTGCAAGAAGTAAAGGGCTACAAATAAGGGAAGAGAATGGTGAAAGTTCATAGAGACAGTGATACTTTCCATTCCCAGAGGTTTCTTCATTAGAAATCTAAAGGTACTCAATACCTCAGCCTGAGCCCTTGGCAGAGACATTCTTAAGACCGTCAAGCAGGCATCGGTCCACCCAAGTCTTGGCTGGACAGTAGCTGAGACTACACATACAGGCAGAACCCCTGGGATCTGGGATCAGCTTCCAACTCTGCTACAGACATGCACCTTAAGCAAACCACTTCAAATTGTTTCATAAAATGAGAATAATACTTGAAACCACAAACGTTGATATTAATGGAGTATTTTGAGGTCATAAAAGTTGTATTATCTTTAACAATAGCCACTAACTGCCTAGATGGAGAGTCTTCCACAAAGAGCTTAGAAGTCTAATTTCAGACGTGACGCAATCAGGCTAGTGATAACCAAAGAAGAGGGAGTAAGACAAAAAGTGAAGGAAAAAAGTCGCACGATAACATAGTTGCTCTTTTGTCACATGCGTGCCTCTATCTCACTTGACCCAGAAACATCTTTGTTTATCAGCAGTTATCTAAGCTGAAGCAGTGCTGACCTTGGTTTGCCCACATCCACACACTTGCAGCAAACAGATGACAGTATTGACTGAGCGCAGTCAGTTTTTTACCACACTGACAGGGCTTCAGTTCAAATTTCTAAAAGTATGTCTTTTAAGAATTTCTGCAATCACTGTTGACTATAAAAGGGTCTCTTTACTGTGCTGGTCTGTTACAAGGTACAGTAAGCTCTCAGCCACGACTGGGGCTGTCAGGCATTACAACAATGCAGCTAAGCAAATGCACACTAGTACTGGGAGTAGGAACACTGAAAGACCTGGGCAAGCAGGATCATCACACAGTGGAAAACAGTAAGGTTTTAAGACTCCAGGGGCTAAAAGAGCACTCTGATTTCTTAACCTTTAATTAAAAAATCAAAGCACTCCCCAGGTCTCTGGATTCAGAGCTCCCTGCCAGGTACCTGACAGACAGCTGCCCAATCTCCTCCTTTTAGCCACAGGGATTTCAGTGGAGGAAGGAAAGAGCAGATGGCTGGCACGAATACTGGATCAAATACAAAGCACTTCCATTTCTGTAGTGGCTTATTTGTATCCTTACTAGCACTATAAAGAACTACCACTATGGGGCATAAGTGACATCATCCTCATATGGACTCAGAGCAAAAATTTCCTAAAGATTCAGCTCAACAAGCCTACCTGAAACCAAACAAGCTGCTCATTCTGTACTTTATAACTAGTAAAAGAAGTCATTCAATAACAGTATGAGGGAAAGTGTTCTCTATTAAGAACCCTTACAGAGCTATTTTAAACTGAGCAAAAGACTCAGTTGTTAGCAAAACAAAGTTTGGTCACAATTATTAAGTTCAATATTATGGGAAGAACTGAAGTTTATGCATTAATCCACCTGTAGATGGAATTCTATAAGTGTTAAGCAGATCAGAAGTATCCTGCACTTGCACAGTTTACTCTGCAAGTCCTGGAAGAGAAATATATTTTAATCGAAGTCATAACATTTTGGTTCAATAATCCCACATTACACTTTGAACAGCTCTATTTACTAAAGATACAGGCTATGTAATTGCTATTAACAGGAACAATAAGTCCTTGCAAATGGTGAAAAAAACCCAGGATATAAATAATTGGAAGATCAGAAACTTACTAGAAAAGCTGATAAGATCGTCTGCACTAAACACTTGACCATCTAAAAAAGAAATCACTAAGCATGAAAAAACAATAAATTCCCTTACATTATATAGTTTTCACTTTGGAATGAAGAGCTAATGAACTAATCATGTCTTCAGGAATATGGATTCCATTAACCTGATTGTCTCACACCAAAGAAATTCTGAGACTGATGCTCCTTTACAGTCCATAATGCATCTAGTTCTAGGCCAGTTTGGATGGGGCTCTGAGCAACCTGGTCTAGAGCAAAGTGTCCCAGCCCTTGCCAGGGGGTGGAATGAGATGATCTTCAAGGTCCCTTCCAAAGCAAACCATTCTGATTTTGTGATAATGGATTGTAAAGGATTTTTTCACAAAACGTAGATAGCACTGTCTTATTTCAAGAAGGTTACTTCAAGTAGTCCAGTTTATGTCCTACAGCATCTGATGACTTAGTACTATTTTCAACACATTTCCAAACAATAAGAATTAACATACAATCTCGCATCAGCAGGCTGACATTTGTTACACAGTTCTTCTGCATTTGGAAAAGATCTATGAATCCACCAAGGCAGAAAAACATTCTACCAGTTATTATACCACAGATAAATTTCTCCTGGGGAAAGTAGTTGAAGGAACTTGTCCACGAACAAACTTCACATTATTGGAATACCTACCATTTACACAATAATTGGCAACAATTAAAGCAATATATCAACACCAGTTCATTCAACTTCACGACATGTGTCACGTGCAACATTCTGTATTTCTAACAGGTACACAAAGAGAAACAAAGCAGCCTGTTTTGCACTAAAAAGCAAAAAGGTAGCTAAGATGAGGTTATTCTTCTGTATTTCCCTTATCTTGCTTTTTCCACAGACTGCATTTGCAAGATGTCAGGCAAAGCATCTTTATTTTGAACAGTTATACCGAATTCAGAAACTACTACAGAATGCTACTTTTTAAGTATGCCGAAGAACTCCTCCCCACGCAGAGGTAAATTTTAAGGCAACTTATATAAAGTCACAAAGTCTTCTAAAGCACATGAAATTTCACCTGTAGACATTAAAGGCTCTAACATTAAAATATACGTGTCAGTGTCATAGTAGAGATCTCTGATACTCCACAGTGTTCTATAATGCCTTTGCACTCTCCTCAAGCTCTGCCTGGAACTGCAGCCTAATGGGAAGGGCTCTTCCACTTGCATGATTTGTGTTGGTTGGGGTTTTAGACTTCCTTTTTTTTTTAAAGAAAATGACAACACTAGGCAGGTGTACTGCTCTTATTGTCCATGGCTTCATTTCTTGCACTGTAGTACAGAAACTGAATTACAGTAATTTCTATTTTACATGGTTGCATGGCCTCATAATTACAGTATATCAGCTCTAAAGAATGCATAAAGAGTATCACCTTTATTCACTTACTCTGGCAATGTCTCTTTAAGGAACTGAACTACTATTATTCCCTTTTCATTGAAGACAGCTAAGTCTAGGAGAGGGAGATTTTAAAATTACTTGCCCAAAGAGGTCTAGGACAGAGGAGATAACCTAACTCAGTCTCAGGTTTGTGCCTATCCTTTCAATCATATTTAGTCTCTTACTCAATTTGAAATCCCATCCTAAGGTTGGCTAAAGTGCACATGAAACCTCTCCAAAACATTTCTTCCTATTTCAGCCCGCCCAGAAGACCATATGCCATGCATAATAATAAACTCACAATAAGCATACAGCAGTCAATGCAGGCTTACTGTGGATCTAAAAATATCATGCTAGCTTTTACTAGAGTTGTCATCTGCAAGACTTATGTGCACATACACTAGCTTTGGCTGTGGTGGTGTCCAGGGGACACAGAGAAATTCAGAATATTAGGCAGACCTATTCAGGTGCAATCATGACATTGTCACTAATTTTGCCTAGGAATCAGATAAAAATGCTGAAGAATCTCACCCTATTCCTCCTCTGCATGAAACTACAAAATCATATGAACAAAGAAGAGAAGGTATTTATTTATACCTATTAGTTGATTAACGCCAACACAAGCTTTCATCTGTTTTACATCACTTATGAGCACCATAAGCATAAAAGCACAATTTGGAATCAGAGAATTAAAAAAGGGAACTCTAAAACTCTGTGAGAGTGCTTTTAGCAACTACCATGACATGTATATTCCTCCCATCTTCGCAACCACATTCCCAACCACCACTCAAAGGGAAAAGAATTTTTGTTCTTTTCCCACAACTGCAACATCTGAGATGCCACAAATAAGAAACAGATTTCAGGCCCACAAGGAATGGATGCATTGGAAATGCACGTGATGCCTTGAGAGGGTACCTAGAACAGAGGCTAGACAGTGTTATAGGAATAAGATAGGTATTTATTAAAAAGGTATCACATATGTTCAGAGCTCACTCATGCAGGAACAGGCTTCCACAACTTCCACTCCTTGAACCCTCTGACTGAATGTTCTGTTTTACCTGGACAAGTTAAGAGCAACCTGTACTGATTTTTTGCAAGAGGACAGCACACATCACAGCAACAGAACTAAGCCAATTTAATTTCTTTCAGCAGACTGTGGAAAGGGCTCTCCAACTGCTCCCACTGCCCCTTCTGAGGGCCCCAGAAGTCAGAGAGCACCATGGTCCTTGGCTACTGTTTTGACCTGCAGCAGCAAATGTCATATTTCTGTCATTGAAGGGATGGGAGGGGGAAGGGATGGTCAGAACCATCACACATTTGGTTGTGAAATATAGCCAGGTTTCACAGCAATAATAAAATAGGGCCCAGAGTTTTTTAAATGCAAACAGTACGGATGAAATTGGCAGTGTCATTTTTCCCTTTACATAAAAAAGATATGTACTTGTCACAGCTATTTACAAGGGGGAAAAACAAACAAAAAAACAGCAACAGAACTAAGCCTTGAGAGCCATGCATGAGGAATGCTGTCACGTTATTACTTAAAAAGAAAGGACAAATACTAACTTGCACTTAACTGATGACATTCACCTATTACAGTAGGTTAAATAGTTAAGTCAATGCTCTTCTTAAGTCTTGCACCACTTGTATTTGTGGTTTTGTTCTCTGTCTTACTGAAAATCTTGAACATTGCACAAAAGTTTCCCTTGCAGACAAAACCTGACAAATCAGAGTCACAAAACTACTGTCAGAGCCACAAAAATGAACAAAAAAGCAGAAGGAAATTCACACTCATTGCTATCTGCACATCAGACCATCAGGAAAAAAAGTTTAGATAAAAGAATGGCTTTCACACATACATAGTTCCTGCAGGTAGCAGACTAAGTTTGTGTTACTGCAGATGTTTTTAAACTCAGTGGCTCTGCTTAAGCAAGGTTTCCACACCCTTCAGCTGTCTTCAGTTCACTTTCTATAAGACTTGTGACCCTGGTGTTGGCATAAAGCTTCACAGTAGCACCAGTGCAGAGACAGAGGTTATTCCCCCAGCAGCACTTTCAGAGGCCCAGGGCTGAAGAATTCACTCTTTCAATTTCAGACTGAGGTCAAGTACAGTGGTTGGTTTTCATTTGTGTTGCAACACACAAGAAGCTAACAAGTGAGAAAAGGGTGAGATGACAAAAAAACTAGCAGAAAGAAGAAAATCTCCTCAAACCACAAGTGTATCGGTCCCTCCAGATGCCTTTCCTCTTGCTCCTACATTTCCAGTAGATTTTGTCCATTTTCTAGAATATGATGCCTTCCAGTTAAACATATTTAATTCCACAAAGACATCATGGCAGTTCAAACTGTTCCAAAAGACATGAACCACCCATCCAATTATGCCACAATAATAATTTCTTAGTGTGTCATCCCCCCCCCTTTTTTTTTAAGGTAGTTTTTTATAACTGGTAATTTCTCTAATGTATTTTTTTACTTAAACCCTACCTGGTAATAATAAGATAAATTTGGACATATAAAAAGCTACATCCAATAAAAAGAACTTGTTTATAATTCTTGTTATAGTTCTTAGCTCCCTTCCTTGAAGAAATAAAAGGTTTTCTAAAACATTTTGCTTGTTTATATATATATATATATATTTAATTTTATGCACAGGTATTTGCATGGTAAAGAGGAATTAGCACTTTTTTCTTATATACGGAGAGAATGTTGTGTGCCAATTTTCTCAATATCACTGGGAAAACTGCTCATAGTTTCAAATATTTCCAATTGTTAAAAATAATTTGAAAAATTTCGTACAGTAAGCTCCCCTTAGCATTCAGTAGACACTGGATTTAGAAGTTCAAATTTTTAAAAGCAGCAACTGGAAAAACCCCACCTGTCAGTTCCTCAGCTTCCAGTATCATTTCACTAGCTCTCTAGTCAACTCCTAAAATAAGTGCATCTGCAGCTCCAATGTTAAAAAGGAAAATTGCCTTCCACATTCCAATTTTTTTAGCTTTTTATGCCTTAAGTAGGTAAAATGACTCTTCTGGTGGTCTTTGAAAAAATGGTTTAAATAAAGACCATAGCAATAAATACACTTTGCTTTCTTAGCTGCATAAGTAAAAATTTCCTCAGCTGAACGTGGACACATTTTTTTCCTGTTCCTTGTGGAGAACTAATTCTTCAGCAACAAAATCCAAGCCCTGTATGTTTCTTGCTAATAATCTGTGTACTTACAACAGTCTCTACTACTGAGATTGACTTAGCTGTTAAATTAAACTAGCCTAGGAATATTTTCCACCATCATTCCGGGAAGGAATGAGAGGAAATGTAAATGGTTAACACTCTCTTCGCTCTCCCTCCAAGTAAAAAGCACACACAGACACACAAAAGGCAAGGAAAACAATCAACCTTCCAACTCCTGAATGTTGGCTTCAATTCCCTTAAGTAGCTTCATGAACAAAATCGATATGTGGAAAGAATAATCCACGGTGACCAGCTTTGCTGAGGCCTGTGGAAAACTGGCCTGGGCAGCACAGCAAGCTCTTGCCAGAGATCTGCAGCCACACAGACCTCAGTGAACACCACGAAGTGCACCACAAAAGCAGCACCATGTCCTTCCCAGGCATTCTGGAAAACCTCAGGGTTTAAAAGCAATCACTGACCACCTCTTCCATCCCATACCAAAGTTTAAGAATGCCCCCCCCCCTTTTTTTTTTCCCCTAAGAAAAAAAATACAGGCATACAATTACAAACGTATGCACTGACTTAAAGTCATGTTTTACTCTTCAAGGCATGCAACCTCATCACGTGGCCCCAGGGCATCCTCTGGATTACTGGCACCACTTCTGTCAGGAGATGCCATCAATTTATTTTAAGACACACAGGTTGGTGTTTAAATCTACCAATTTGCTTTCAGTTTGAAGCTGCTGTTTTAAAGCAAAATCCCACCAGTAACAACTCCCTCTTCATTACATATCTTAAAATTTGAAAATTAAGTGATGGACAGTACTTCATTAAAGTATTTATTTAAGAACTCCCTCACTCAATTAAAAAAAAAAAAAAAAAAAAAAAAAAAAAAAAAAAAAAAACCGGGGAAAAACTTTTAACAAGCCCCNTATTCCTTCCTGAAGCAGCTACTCTCGTAAGTGCTGTCTGCATATGATTTCAGCTCAGTGCTCTGCTCTATTATTATAAAGTAATCTGTAATTACTAACTATGTTCCAAATTTGAAATTTGTTTAAGTATCTTATTTTTCTGCATTTTGGAGTTAGCAAAACTCTGTTTTCCCCCGGATAGGAGTGCCATGGTCCTCTGCTCCCCAGGCATACTCAGTTCCTCAATACTGTGTTACCCAGGCCCATTCACACTGCTGTAAAAGAACTGCTCCCAGACACTTCTGTAGGCATCTGGGCACCAATAAATTTTAATGTACATTGCTGTTTTAGCTCATGGCTGGTGTCTCCCTAACTCACCTAGTTTTTCCAACTCCCTGAGATGCTTATCTCATTCCCACTAGGCAGGAGAAGCGTTCTCCAATCGCTGCTAGAAGAAGCTGGTATAAGCACAAATTTCCATTTATAGATCGCTATTAAAAGGTTTCCTCTCTTGCTCAGGCAAACACTGGGCTCAGTATGATTACAATCCATCTGTGCATATATCTGTTAGAAAAGTTATTTCCTCTTATAGAGGGTTATATTTATTTAGCTGCTTCAGTACAGCTGTTCCAAAGCCACTTGGAGTCTAAAAGCATGCTTTTCTGATGTTGCATTTCCCAATGAAATACCTCAGCTGCTGAGCAAGAGCCCGAGTGATAGCCTGAAGAAACATTATCTCTCAAAGGGCTTGTGTCGACCCCGCAGCTGAGCTTACCGTCCGTGCCAGTCACGAAGCACGGGCCGCCCTCCCCAGGGGGCAGCCGGCAGCTCGCCCGGCTCTCGCAGGCAGCCCGGCATGCCCCGACCTGCGGCTGCGGGGACAGCCAGGCCCCACCTCCATCAGAGAGAGCCCCCAGCGCCCGCCGGGCACCGACCCGCCCTGCGAAGGCTGGCCGGCCTGTAGGTGTCTGCAGCACGAGCAGAGTCCTGCACAGAAAGGCATTCTGGAATATAGTCATTTCATTTAGGTCTTAAATGAGGATTTTTAAAGTTTGTTTTTTTTTTTTTTTTAATTTCTTCTGGTTTTTATACTGCTGTTTATACTGCTTATTTGGCATTTCTGCAAGCTATGAATGAAAGCTATGAAGCTACAGCTTCACCTTCAACTTCTGCATTGGAAGGAAAACAAAGGCTCCCAATGATTAGTTATATAACTTTATAACAAAGTCACAAATTTATTAAAGTAGGGTGAAAAGTAGCACTGATAGGACTGAGTAAAAAAAAAAAAAACTGTTTAAAACTAATGTCCAATACACACTTCAGAAAAAAAAAGCCCTCAAAAATAAATTAACATTCCTGCCTCAAGGACAATTTTCCCAGCAATTGTATTTAATAATAGTAAGGGACTGGACTGTTGCTGAACAGATAAGCTGACATCATTCCAGACATATGAGTTTTCCAGCTCTTCCTCTTCATACAAAACAAACA
>WBNO01006320.1:254787-324289 GCA_013400575.1 Peucedramus taeniatus
AGAACCAAAAAAAAAAAAACCAAAAAAAAAACCAAACAAACAAACAAAAAAAAAAACAACCACCACAAACCCAAACAAACACAAAAAACCTACCACCACTTCTACTTACTTAAAAAAAAGATGGTGAAGGAGACACCTTTCAAGCAAAATGGTCTCAGTGGGTCCAGTCTGCTTGCCAAGTGTTAACATGTGCTTTATTTAATTTCTTTATCTGTTGGGTTTCTTTTAAATTTTGTTTGTGTAACACCCAAAAATCAAATCAGTGGTTCTTTCCCTTCAAAGTGATTGGTAACTCATCTCTTTCACAATTCAGCATTTGGAAGAAATCTTGCAATGCTGGTGTGAGACTACAAGTTAATTATTTGAATGAATAAAGGGATATGGAATAATTAAGAGTTACAAACATAACTTTAACTTTTCAGTAAGGTGACTGCAAGTAGCATCAAGCAAAATGTTTTGAAGTTACTTATTTCCAGCAACAAAATTGTTTTCAACTAAACTGACAATGCAGTTGAGAATGAGTTTTCTGATGATGTCAGAATACTGACTATTGAAAGCCAAAAGAAAACCACCTTCTTCCACGACAAGCTCCCTATTTACTCCATGCAACCTTGCACCAGCTCTCCAAGCCAGGACCATAAGTAGTAGCTACAAAGAGAACACTACAAGAAAGCCTTCCTGTTTTCACTTTCTTATGCACAGTGGGTAATAGTTTTGTGTAAATCTGTCACAAGCAGAAACCCTATAATAGGAAGGGCTAAGTGTTCACTTTGCAGTTGTTACTGTCAGTTTTTTATTTTGTCTGCTGGCTCTCTCTAGTCACATAGAGCAAAAGCAGTATCAGTTTCACAAAAAATACAGCTGTGTTTTTGAACATAAATACAACTTCTCTCAACTCCTTACTTCCTTACAATCCAATATTACCTGTGTGCAAGACTGCCCTGTCCTTCCTACACTGTAGCCTCATGTCCAGGACAAATCCTGAATCCAACCTATAGCTGTTCCAAGTGAAAGTTTAATATTACAAAGCATTACAAACAAGCAATCTATAACCAAATATTTTCCCCCCTTTTTCAAGCAAGAAAACCTCATACTCTTCAAATCTGTTGTAGGATTCATTTTGTCTTGACAGACTACTAGATTTTCATAAAAATATATCAACAATATGCAAAAATGTTCAGGGAGGAAAGCAAAGGGTTAAAACCTCCATGACAGTTGCTGCAAAGAAATAGTAGCAAGTAACTTGACAAAATATTCACAAAGTCTCCTGTATTCAAAGTCATTATGCTTTTCCCCTCCAGACAGGGTCAGTATGTCCTGCCAATTCATGAGCTCCCAAAAATAAACCAGTTGAGTAACTAAAGATGTCAATAGATTTTCACATTGCCTCCACACATTCAAACTGTATGGCTTAGATGGTCACTTGTAAACAGCCAGGCATCCTACACTTAACCTAGAGCACTTTTCCAAGCAAATTCTGTCACTTACAGTTACTCTGTTAGAGCTGTCACTGAACAAAGAATATTTTTCCACCTCCAAACTGTACTCTCATAAATCAAGTCACTCAGAAGGAACTGTCTTTTTAAAATGCTTTACAGCACGTAGCAAAATTGAATCGTTCTATTCATCTTCATAATAAAAAATCCACAACAGAGCAGCCGAGAGATGTAAAAAATGCCCTGAACCCATGCTTCAAGGGAGAATGCTGATCCACCACTTTCTTTTCTTCCACCTTTGACCTTTTCAGTGACACTACCAAAGTTACCCAACCGAGAAACAGAAAAGTATAAAATAACTCTGCATAAGAGGCAGATTGAAATCACCTAAGTGCACAGAACCAGGGAGATAATAATTTTGTTCACTGACATGATTGAAAGCCAAGTAAGTAACCTAGCTAGGGAAACTACTCAATCTGCTCCACACAGAAACTGAAGCACTCATTTCTATGCACACATTTCTAGAGTGCAATCCAGAAGCCTCCATTCCACATCTTAGATTTCTAGAACAAACATGCCAGGATTAAGCACAGAACTAAAATTCAGGCTTTTAATCACAATGTCCAGGAAAAAGCCAGTCAAGAGGACCCATAGCAGATGCATATAGGCACACATGTATCTGCCATTCAATGAAAAATTGCTATTTCACCCAAGGCTTAAGTACCTCTATCTGATGTAAACAGAGGGTGCCGAAAACCATTTCTGAACAGCGATGTCAGCTGCTTCTCAAGGAGGTGTGAGAGGGTCTGGGCTCCTCTACAAAGCCTGCTGACAAAACACTCACCCAGCCTTAGAGATGCAAATTCAGACTCGCATACCACACCTTCCCCTATCAAGAGCGCCTATCAATCAACTCCTCCGCGTGGGGCAGAATCTCCATTTCTACTCACATTATGCCACTGAGTGTTAGGTCAGAGTATGGTTTTGTAGCCTCTCGGTTGAAGACGATTGCCTCACCTTTAAACGAGGATGATAACACGGCACAAACGATGTAAAGTACTTATTAGCAGTGAGCTCGCAAGAAAGGGAGAAGACTGGAAACATTTTATTGTTTTATGTCCCATGGCACCAGAAAAGAAATGTTTCCTGAATTGCATTTTGCTGTCTTCTCTTTCAGGTCTGCCTGCCTTTAGTCCTACCTATCCTGTAGCTGTCTAACAGCTTGTAGACCCAAGTGTAAACTCGTGTATTAGATACAGGAAGTTCCACAACTGGAAAACCTAATGCTTTCTGCATGAGGGCAAAGAGCATGGCTTGTTTAAGCTCAGGGTACCTGTTCCTTATTGCTGCCCATTTTAGTTTCCATATAAGCAGCTTGTTGTGTCTAAGTATGAATAAAAGCCTCAATGAAATCATAAATCATCATTTCCCTTTAAGGGTGGGACACCACAGAAAGAACAATAAAAGCACTTCAGGCTACTAAAAGAGATTAAGAGCTAGATTTTACTTCAGATTTTAAAAGGCTGCACAAAGCCATTGCCTTCTTGGGAAGAGTATGGATGTGACTTCTTAAATAGCTTAACCCAATTAATATGTTAGAAAGCTCCCCTAGCTTCAATTTCCAGGCTATATTCCTGAAACAGCTCTCCCTAAGAACTGCTGGTCCAGGCCCTATCACAGCATTGCAATCTCCACTAGCAAATGAGAGCCTCAAATTAACTTTTGACAGAAGGGACACCTATAGATCTCTCAGCTTTCCAAACGTCTAGGTGTATCCTGCACCTATGTAGCATATTATTCAAATTAAAGTGGCAAAAACCCGCAGTAAAACCATATTGCCTCAGAAAATGAAGTAAAACTGTAGACTTATCTATGCAGCCCAAGACCAGGTGCAGTCTTTTTTATTAATGCTCACGATGTGAAGATGTCCTGGTTCCAGTCAGGACAGGGTTATTTTTTGTAGCAGACATGAGGGGCATAGCTAGGTTATGGAGGTTACTCTACACCATCTCATGTCATTGCTGGGATGGAGGAAAGGGACATTCTTCTAGGGAAAAGGGTGATTGTTGAAATTGTAGATTTCCTTCTGGTGAGAAAATGTGGCAGAGGGAGCAATCAGCTATTTTGTTGCTGTTACTGCTCCTTTTCTTATCTCATGGCTATTTCCAGTAAACTGTTCTTAGCTCAGCCCATGATCTTTGCCTTTTGTGCCTGCAATTCTCCTCTTCAGTCATAGTGGGAGTGGAGGAGAAAAGAGAGAACCAGTGTGTGGTTTGGAGAGTGGGGGCACTAAACTGGGGAGTACCGTTCCTAAACCTTGACAGAAGAGCAGAAGAAAAATATCCTATGCAGGTTTGAATTATACTCAAAATCCCTCTTCAGCAGATCTCAAACTCAAGAGAATATAGAAAACTGGGGTTTTTTTTTGTTTCATAAGAAATTATCTATCTGTATTTGACACCACAGGGTTGCTGCATTAGTGCCATCTCTGCTTTTCAGCTGAGTACCATGTGAACCACTGAGTTTTCTTGTTTGCTTTTTGTCACTTGGAGTGTGCTATTATGGTAATATACAGGCTGAAGTAAGGATTTACAATTGGAGATCAAAATTCCAAATATAGTTTAAATACCAATATCTCTCATGAAGGAAGCATTAAGAATTTCTAAATCTAAGTATCTTCCTATATTGGCACTTTTTTATTTTGTGTGAGCATGAGAATGTTGGGTTGTGGGTTGTCTTTTAAAAACAAGGTGTTTTGCTCTTTCATCTAAATGTCATTCTTTCACAAACATCAACAGTAACTTGTACTGTAGTACTATATAGATAGTACTATAACGATAGAACATTGCTGATCAGGATTGGAACAGATTATTGATTTATCACCACTGGGGAAAAAAGAAACACTTTTGTTAAGAAAAAAGTAAAAACCATTTCAACATCACTTTAGTCAGCACAGAAGCAGCAGCACCTTGCCAACATGGATGTTTTAACATCAACTCCAAGTATCAAATACACTGTCCCTTTAACTAAATATCCATGTATATGTGGTCAAGCAATTGTTGGTGTTGACAAGTATTTGGGCCATTGCCCTTGCTCTCATACTTGCCTAATGATACCTCTGATAGAGGTGTCTAGCAAAGAAATCCATAAGGTCACTAAAAAGCAGCAGCGCAAGGTGGCAGCCAGTGAAGGGTCTCTAGCCTTGCTCTGTCACCTCTGTGTTAGACATGCATTTGCTTTATGACCAGTCCACCCCAGCTTCATCTGTCTCCTGTGCTTAAGAATTCAGCAAATATATGCTTATGCCTCTCTCAGACAAAGACCTGCATGATGGCATACATGTGTGCACAGGCAGGCTAGTTCATTTTAAAATGCCAGGAGAGATTACCTGAATAAGGAAACTGAATTTTCCAGTGTGCAATTTTTATCGGTAGTAATTATTATTATTATTATTATTATTATTATTGAGCTCTCCCAGTTGCAGAGAAAAACTTTACAAATCAAGGCTTCAAATCTGCATTTCTTTTGCTAACAAAGCACTCGGTATTTTAATTTCCTCTCTAAAGGTAAGGTAACTAGGTTTATTTATATTGCAAATAAAAAAAAAGCCCAGATAGCTTTGTTCATCTTTTAATAGAAAAATATCATCATTGACATCAATAAAGCTTCTTGCAGGGCAGCCCCTTATTCAGTTAACAAGTGCAAACCCAGAGTATAGTATCAGCTATATCACACTTCTCAGGTTTTTAATTCCTCAATTCTTCAAATGTTTATTCTTTACATCTCAAATTCAGAATTAAAATACGTTGTTTTTAAGGAGCCTCACATTTTTTTTAATCTTCTTAGGCAATAAAACGTCTTTTTATCACAGATCACATTTTTCTACAGAAACATTTACAGTACATTTTCTGCAGTAAGAAAGCTGTGTTAGCAAAATAAGTCAGCTAGTAACATACCTGAAATATTTCACTTTTGCCAAAGAAAAAGGACTAAAACAAGGAGGAGTCCCATACTTCAAAAGGAAAGCAGTTCCCATACTTCAAAGGGAAAGAAATGTCTTAAATATCCTTTTGACTCTTAAATGTATTTAGAAAATCACAATAATGAAAGACCACTTCAATGCTGAAACTAAATCTGAAGAAAGTGAGGCTGATAATCAAATGCAACATGCTGCACAGTTGTTTACTTACAATCACACCCTTTATGTGCAAAGGCCTTCCAGTTATTCAAGGAGGATAGCTTAAGCCCCTAATGACCAGAATGCCTAAGGGTACAGTAATGCTTCACTAGTATGACAAAAGTCTAGCTTTTGTTTTTAATACATTCATTTTCTTCTCCAGAGGCATCTCAACATCCCTTAAAACATGTTCATTTAAACAAATATTGTCTAAAGACTACATTATTTACTCATATATACTTATATTTTATAAAGAATTGAAAATACAATAGTTTTTCATTAAAAAATCCAAATAAATTTGTATTATTAATTAAATATTATGGATACTATAACTGTCCCCAATATATAGCATGTCTCATGCAGAATAACATCTCGAGTTTATCACAAAAGATTAAACTCAGAATAATTCAACTCAGAATTTTCAAAGTCATGAAATCAAACTAAATTGTAGGAGCAGTCAGATTTCCCTGCCAGTTTCACATATGTGAGTATTTGTGATCCTAAGCTGTCATCATCGGAATCTCCTAAAGCAGTCAGAATGTCTTACAGCTGTGGCTCTCTCTCCTCTCACCAGGAATTTGGCAGTGCTGGGATTTTGTTCTCAAATGGTATAAAATCAAATTTAAATAGGAAAATACTTTGCTAAATTCTTCTCCACCCAAGTGGAGTGATTTCCCACAAACATAGCAAACTGTCCTTTCAGGAAGTGCATGAAAGAATATATTATGTAGGAAGAAATAAAAGCCTGAAATCAAAACAGTTTAAACCCCTAAGAGTATTGTTAAGAATATTATAAAACTGCAAACAATAATGCAATTCTTGACAAATTACCAGGTGACATGCAGGAGTTGAAAAGGAAATGCTCAAGGAATCCCAGGTGTACACAGGCAGAGCAGGTAAGGCCGCACCTAAGCATATGTGATTAAGTTTGAAATCATGCAACATCCTCATGAAACTTGGGATCGAAACAAAAATGCACTTTTACCTATGAACTACACCATAACAAGGCTACTTGGAGATTATTCAGACTTCTGGGACTAGTTTCAACTTTGGACCTCATTACGATGCACAGTGCAGACAAGGTGACAAGCATTTCAGCAGGCTGACTGCCCCACAACATGCAGCTCCAGAGAACAACATGTTCTGGTTTGTGCATGCTGAAGGGAAGCAGCCACTCTGATAGCTGGAAATTCACCATACAACTGTGTACCACAGACAGGCTGCAAAACCAAACCAGTATTTCAAAAACTCCTATTAGTTACATGCCCTTCAAAAAAGAAAATTAAAAAATAGACAAGAACAAAACTTGCAGTTACAATTCATGCATATTTTGATCACCATTACTCTAGAAATAACAAAAACAACATTATCAAAGACGAAAAATCAAGATAAACTCCAAAATACAGCATTGTAGACTACTCTAGCATCACAAGGAAAAGAAACTTTTGTTCTCAGGGGAACTGAGTTATAAAATGAGATACATAAGAGTATATAACAGTGTGTGTACATATAAATATACACAAACATTTAATTTGTCTTCCTAAAATAAATGACAGGAGGATATACCAGTATATATCATTGTACTGTGATCTCTCCTATGATGGGGAAAGACAAGCAACTGTAAACCAATGTGAGAAGATAATAGGCAGCAAAGAAAAAACAAGCATTAACATTGACTTGATTCCTCTTCCTGTCTCTTTACATCCCATCTCTGAACACGTAATGTATCAGTAACATATTTAGTAAAAAGTATCAGAACTGTTTCTCAGTTTACTACTTCAGGTACTAATAGCATTTAACTTGTTTCAATCCTTACCAAAGCTAAAGTCAAACTATACAGAACTTAAACATTAATTTTCACTAATTAAGGGTAAAAAGGAAAACATTATTCTGTGCTTTGCTGTAAGTCTTTCAAAATGTCTTTAAGAACAAACAAAAAATTAACACACACTGAACACTTTGCCACACCCTCCCAATCTAGCTTTTCCCAGTTTTCAACTTCTTGATTAACACCAGCCATCAATTCAACAAGGGGCATTCATGTAATTTACTTGTACATAAAAAGAACATTAATTCTGGGGTATGTACATTTCAAAGAATATCTGTACATCATATTATATACAGATTAATGAATTATATTAATTTAAGCCTTGTTATCTGGTGCCTGTCAGTTGCACAAAATACAATAAAAAGCACAAGAAAGTAATTAATTCTTTGCTTTTCAGCCTAAGATTATCTCTACATCCACATTGGAATGGTTGCTCCTAAATACCTGGACATTGACAAAATGCATGCATTCACACTTTTTGCCGATGTGCAGAGTAGAGCTTTCCCTCATAACTTTTTCAGTCACTGGAGTCCATCAGCAGAGCACTAAGGGCTACAGTTGGAGTCTGTTCAGAAACAGAAGCTGTGCAAAGCGTTGTGAAGTGCCCATTGAGCAGCCTCCTGCTGCAGACACATGCCATTTGTGCACTGCGAGCTGCTGGAGCTTCCACACGGAATGCAAGTGGCTGCTGTGCAGCTGCAAAAACTCAAATTATTACTTGACCAGCCACCTCTTTCAGGGACATCTGTAACGCATAACGAGGATTTCTTAGTTTGAAGGCTCAAATCACACCGGGGGAACGTGTGATTCAAAGTACAAGCAACTCCCATCTGACATAAAGCTCTCTGCCACACTTGCAATTATTAGGGAAGGTCCTCAGGATATTTCCTTGAATTAGCAGTTCATCCCTCCTATTTACAAATTGCTCAGTGACGAGTCTTCCCTTTGGATGTGACTCATGAGCCTTGGTTTGCTCGTGCCAGAACCTGCAGCTTTTTGGGCATGTATTGCAAAACCTCACCACCAGAGCTCCTGCCTTCCTCATCTCCCCATTTCACATTATGAATACTCAAAGAAAAGTGGTTTACTTCTCACTTCATGTCTCTTATAATGTAACTGATTGCACTGGAGAAAGCATTCATATTTACTACTTTTCATTTTAGCATAAACTGTAATTTACTGCAACCAGTACTAAGATTTTATGCAATGCTCCAGACAAAAAAACAAAAAAACAAAAAAACAAAAAAAAAAACCAACAACAACAACAAAAAAAAAACCCCAAAAAAAAAACCACAGGGTTTTGGTACTTCGGGTATTTTCTTTTTTGTTACTGGGGAAGTATTTAGAAAAAGTGAAAGAACAAAAAAAAAAAAAACCAGCTCTTCCCAACATTCTCATTCCCCAATTTGATCAGTAGGCTAAAAAAAGTGTTTGCTAAATGTTTACCTAAGCTCAACAGAAAACTATGTAAGTTTCTTGAGTAGAAATCCTTCAAGAACTGCTAAGCTTATAGAAAATATATACACCTTTGCAAACAGGGCCACGGGCTAGACAGATTTCCACTCTGATTCACGGCAGTCCCTCTTGTCTCCTTACATGCCTGGGCACACCTCCACACGCACACCACCAAGGTGGCCATTTCCAAAGAAAGGCTGCCTGTCCTCAAGTCAGGGGCAACTTAAGGGCTTGATTAGCAGCTTGACAGAAGAGTGTCATGAAAGGGAGGAAGGGCTTGAAAATATCTCCTGTGGTTCTGCAGCCAACACTGACAGGTGACCGTAAGAGTGAAAATGCAGAAATGTAAACTAACATTTGGAGCATTTATGCAGGCTTTTGAAAAGCTTGCATTGTGCTACAGCCCTCATCTTTTCATATCACTACTACTCGCATGCACCTGGATGGGTTAAAGGCTAGCACAGCTACACCTTTGTTTTGCTAACATGCATACAAATGTATATATATCTATGACTAATTCCACTGAAAACCACAGGACAACACAAGGACGTGCAAGTTACCTACTCCTTTATACAAGTCTAAAGAATCCTGGCCAAAAACTCTCTCCTACCTCATAGGTTGTGAAAACCAAAAGACTTAGCATAAGGAATGACTATATTGTGTCACTACCACAAATGATTCAAGAAATCTAAAACGTCCAGTATAACATAGATTGTCAAGTCAGTCAAGACATTAAGTACAATTTCAAGAAAAATCTACAAGTAGAACATCACAGTAATGCACAGATTACGTGCATTACTAACGTGTATTTGTTTCATATGTTCTATGAAAACAAATTGCTCCAATAAACTTACAGAAGAATCACTAAGATCGTTTGTCAAATGACAAAAAAAAAAACAACAACCAAAAAACCCAAAACACAAAAAACACTGTCAGCAGATCTCTTCATTAACAAAGCCACATATATTTTACATTAAGCATTTTTTTGACAGCCTGAGGAAACTACCAATAATATGATCTGTGTCTTCAGCTAAAATATGTTTTAGTTGAACACCAAGAAATTTTAAAGCAGCTTTCCATTTTTATAGTACTTTTCATTGCAGTGCTCAAAATACTTTACAAGACTTTGTGGCATTTATTAAGACATCAGCTATAACAGCTGAAGATAGCACTTCTAGAAAATTGTGTCTAATGTTAGAAAGGCCAGTCTCTGAGCACCAGATCTGAAATCTTTTGGATCTGATATGTCATGAATTCCAAGTACTCTCAAAACTAAGCTGATAAAAATAACAGGTGACCAGCATTTCTGAAAAACAAATCTTAGGGACCTTAAGTTGTACCCACAAAAACTTTGGCATAATTATGATGTTCTATAAAGTCTTAGTTAAAAGCCTTGCTAATACAGTGTCAGTGGCACACTTCCTCAGTGCCTCCTACTATCCCTCAGCCAACACTGCCTGCAGGATCACTGAACCAGATGCAGCTTTTGAGTTAAAGTTGAAAAAGCATGCTCTGAGTGAATCTCTGGTCTGGTAGTTCTTTCAAGCTCTAAGTTTTTGTGGCCTCACACAGAAACTCTCCCCAATGTTCTTCTCTTCATTTCCAAACAAGCTAGCTGAACTGCAATTGCTTATTTTAACATAGGTCTTTTTCCCACACAAGCACACAAAAAATTAGACCAGAGCAAATATTATGCTAAATATGCAGGACTGTGGCAAAACTGCTTAGATTTTCCCTTCTATATAATCACTTTAGAAACATGAATCCGCAGATTTAATGAGCTTTCAATTTCTGTCTGCTGTGATTTCAGAAAGTACTAGTGGCGTTACTGCTGAGTATTTCAGGTCTGTGATTTCTACGATCAGCCTCACTCCACTTCTCCTACCTTCCTCTTCTGATTCTGTGAAGAAGTCAGTCTAAGAGGAACGTGGCAGTTCAGTGCAGAACGCATTCTCTTTTTAGCATTTGCAATGCAAAACTAGGTTTTGTTCGGAACAGAAATCTTGCACAATAGCCTGTGTATACGTATTCGTTCCAACAATGCTGTCCTATGCAATCACTCTGTAATTACACACAGTCATAAAGCTGCTGCTGTTGCTGCTTGGAACTGCAGTCTCGCCCTCTAAACAACCTAATAGTCTCTGCATTAGGACATTTCTTTTTCTCTCTTCCCCTCCCTTAACTGCTTGCTCCAGTACAGATGGCCTTTACACTAAGCTCAAAACACGTAGTCGGAATGAAATCAAATTATTATTTAAAAATTAGATATTTTTAAAAGAATGTAAAGTAAATCTCTGTTGAGGAAATAGAATATTTCGCTAATTCTGCAAGCTGCAACCACACAAGACTTTACAAACCAAAAATAAATCCTGCTTACGCCTGTTAAAAAAAAGCCCGTAAGTATTATATAAGACTCTCACATACGCGCGTAGGTGTATTGTCAGCTTTTACTGCTTAACTGCAACGAATCGGTCTTTTGCAGTTGCTGCCAGAAAAGAGCTGTACTCTTGAGAGCACGGGATTTTTCAAAAATGATCTAACAAATTCCTCCCCACCCCCCTCCACTGCGTAAACCCCAGCAGAGAGATTCGACCCTCTCGCCACGATGCGCGCCCAGCGGCGGCCGGGATTCGGCGGCTCCCGCGCAGCACCCGGGGCCCCGCACACGCCGGGCTGCCCCGGCTCCGCCACGCCGCGAGCAAGGAGAACNGGGCTGCGCCGCCCGGGCGCGGAGCCAGCCGCCCTCGTCACCTCCACAGGTACTTCTGCTCCTCATCCTGCACCCAGCACCCACAAACAAAGCACGCACCACCACCCCCCAAAGAAAAGCCCCAGGAAAGACACCCCCTCTCCAAAATGGCAGGAAAACGGAAGCAAATCGTGCAAATTAAAAAAAAAAATAATAACCGCGCGGAAAACAGGAGGAGGAAGAAAGAGAACGTGCTGGCTCACCTGCGCAGCCAGGCACGGCGGGCGCCGCGGGGGAACGTGGAGCGGCTGTTTGCAGAAGGGGGGCGGGAGGGAGGAAGGAGGAGGGGAAAAAAAAAAAAAAACAACAAACTTTGTTTCTTTCTCTCCGGGACTCAGCGAAAGCGTCACTTCCTAGTGCAGTAAGCGGGGAGGCTCCCGGGCCCGGGCTCCTCAACTCCTCCTCCTCCCGCCTTCCTTCTCCTCCCTCCGCTGCTCAGCGCCCCGCCGGCCCTCAGCGCCTCATCCCGGCACCGGCCTGGGCCCCCTGCCCTTGTCCACAGATCTCGGCTTGACCTTCTGCGCTTGGCTGTCGCTACTGCTGGCAACGAAGGAGAGGAAATCCCCAAGGAGTGAGGGGCGGGCAGAGAGTTTGCAGCATTGATTTGAAAGCCAAGCCCTGCAAAATACTGCCGTGTCCAATACCCGGCGGAAAGCGCCGCTTTGATGCCCCGAGTTCAGAGCCACGCTTTTCAGCGAGATAAGGCTTCGTGTCTTTTCTCTCTAAAGAAAAACAAACAAAGAGCTTTTGGGTTTTAAAGAAACCCTTGTACCAAAAGAAAACATGCTTTTCTGTTTCCCCCTTTCGGTCCCCTTTTCTCACTTTTTCAGAAGAAAAAGTGAAAAAAAAAAGGGAGGGGAGAAAGGATGTTAGTCCAATGCAAATCCTCAGGTCATGTCTATATTGTTGGCTGTTTTACCAATACCTGAAATTTACTTTCACAATAACTCATACTTCTGAGGTTTCTAAAAATGTCCAGCTCCTCTTCTGGAGTATGGCTTCCTCTGCTGCCTTGGTCCAAGAATAAAAAACACAGTGTGCTGACAAATGCAGGCATGCTACCCTACCCTACTAAGGCAGGAAATAAAGAAGCTGCCTTGTCATTGCTCCCTCTGTAGACTGCTCTGCTACTCGAGTTTGTTAACAATCAATGAAACTTTTAGATTATAAAATAACCTTTAGACAGCCTTCACAGATTAGACTCACATTCAGTGAAACGTCAAACGACATGAAAATGCCAAACGTTTTTCTCCAACGTGCATGTTGTCACATGTTTAACTTCATCCAGGCTCAGATCATTCAGTCCACACAGCAGCATTGCTGATTTTTGGTTTTTTTTTCCAGCAGGGCAGTTTCCCTTCCAGCATGTATTGCCTTATAGAGTGAAATATAGAAGTAATTTTTGCACTGCTCACTGTAGTTTGTGTTTCTTTCACAATAGCTCCTTGCAGAACATTTTACCAGGGAAGCTCAAGATGTGTAGAAACAGGAGCCCAGAGAAGTGACTTGCCTATGACTACAGATGCATAACCAGGTTACTCTGATGAGTCCCAGGTCAGCAGTCTAATTACCACACCCAATCTTTTCCTGTCATGGTGCAGAGGATAACAGTGAGACACACGGTGGTGAAGAGCAAAATAGTAGCCACAGGTACTACTGGTAAAGGTTTTTTTCTTTCACAACTAGAGGTATCATTTGATGCAAGACTGTCTCAATAGGACCTTCAAGGAAAACTGCTATAGCACCATTAATACATTTGCTCTTCCAAACTCATGATGGACAGGAACAATAGGTCAATAACTATTTAAATCAATACAGAAAGAATATTCCCAGATGTTCACAAAGTACCTAATATGTAAAGCAAACACAAATTATTGAACATACAATAACTAGCTGTAGTCAAAGGCATACAACTCACTAGTTTAATTTGCCCTAATAAGGATTGAAAAGAGAGATTCAATAAAATGGAGTTATTTCCTCTCTGTTATGTTAGGCAATCGGTGCCTCCCATGAGGCACATCAGATATTGATGAGATTGAAGTTGCTTATGTCAACTTTCATTGGGGGGAAGAACAAACCTAACCAAAAATAAACCCAAACCCCACCAACCTTCTATGATTTTAAATCATATTCTAACAGCAAAGTGTATCTCTTTGTTCCAGACAGAGCAAATGTATGTTGTACTTCACCTGTTTGGAGGCTGGGAGCAAAATGATGAGCAGCATCTTGTGTTTCACAATACTTAATCACATAAAAGCAGCAGACAATGGCAGAAACGTCATCATCCGGCTACAGAAGCGAACGTTGCGCAGAGCAGGGAGTGTGCTTTTTACCCTGCTCTAGGAGATATTTTAACTTGCTGGGTTTGATAGTTCCCTCTTAAATAATGTATCAGGTAGATAGGAATCCTGCTGAGACAAAGACAACATAGTAACCACAAGGACAAAGCTGAAACACACTGTAAGAGGCAAAATCTATAGGAAAGGATGACTGTATTTCCTAAACATACCAAATGGGATGAGAACAAAAACAAGCAAGCAGGTAGGTACACCAACTGGTTTATAGATCTAAAATAGAAGAAACACTTCAAAGACACCATGATGTTTATAGAGCTGTATGTAAGTGTTTATCTTACCAAGCAATAAAAGTTTTATGAAGTGTTTTGTAAGGATTTTACAGTTATACACTCTTCAACTGCTTCTTCTTTCCTCACATTACATGGTCCTTACATCTTCTCCAGAACCAGCCATCATAATTTTCTTCTTTTCAGTAACAGCTTTTGCTATGCTTTTTAAAAGTTTTTCTTTCTCCTTTTCTCAGCATATGCTGAGACTACATGATGGCTGCACTTCTATCAGCTTTACCATGACAAAACTTAATACACATGCATTTGCTGTTACATCATTGTTACTACACTGAAGGAGATTGGAAGATCTCCTAGCTATCAGCATATAAAATCTTAGTTTTCTTTGGCTTGTACAGACACATCTTGTAGTGTAACAACATTGACTTGTATCATTAATACACTGGATTGCACTGAGTCAGAATTTGGATTAAAGACTATGCTTTGCATACTTAAGTTTGCAAAACCAAGCCACAAGCTCAGTAGGTGGCACTCTTTTCACCAGGTCAGAGTAGAGCCAAGGCCCTGTCCTCTTTGTAATTCTCAGGAGCTGAACTTGTGCTCCAGTATGATGTGAGACATTATGGAGCCATTAGTTCTCCCTGAAAATAGATATAAAATTAAGGTCTTAACCACTATAGCTAATAAAAAAAGCATTTACACCCTTTGTAATAGGAGTTTCAGGTTCTAATAAGCCTAAAGTTTCCACCTCATAATCACATCAAAATTTCCTCTAAAATTTCAATAGGATGTTATTTTTATTTAAAAATATTAATGTCAGCATAAACCAGTAATTAACAGCTGCAGTGTTTATCCCATAAATATATTCAGTGCTCAGAGGCAGAGCTGCCTCTAGACAAGCCAGAGAATGGATTGACAGGAACCACGTGAAGTTCAACACAGACTAATGCAAAGCCCTGCACTTTGCCCAGACTGACCTGCCATTTCACAGGCTGGGACTGGCAGGACACTCAGTGCCACTGAATAAGATTGGGGGTCCTGGTGGACAGTGGGAGAAACACCAGCCAGCAGTGAAGGCTCACACCATCCTGGCCTGTATGAAGAAAATCTGAACTAGGTCAAGGGAAATTACTATTTCTCTTTACTCATCATTTGGTAGCCTGTGTGTGGAATACTGTGTGCAGTTTTGGGCATCCCAATATAAAAATATATGTTAATAAACTGAAGCCAGTAGAAAGTCAAGATGGTCAGGGGCTTGAACAGATGTCCTCAGCAAGGAGAGGCTGATGGAAACAGAGGTCATTTCAACCAGCTAGGAAGGAAGTGAAGCAATGAGCAACACCATCTGATTTCAGTGTTGACCCTGCTTTGAGCAGGAGATTGAACTGGTGAACTCCCAAAATCTCCTCCGCCTTGACTGACACTATGATTCAAGAAGCAAATCCCCTTAACTCACATAAGAGGAGATTTAATTAAATGACAGTTAAATAGTTTGAAAATTTCTTATAGGAAATACGAGTGATTGTATCTGTTTCAGATTTGTTTGACTTTAGTTTTGAGGTTGTTAATTTAGAAGACCATGAGCCTAATTACAAAAAAAGCCATTCCCTCAGTCACCATTTCCCAGCACTATTACAGGAGAAAATGTTCATAAAAATGGTTTTTATACAAGACCAATTACTTTATACTACAGAGAAATTTTGTTTTCTCCAATACCAATGTCTGTCTGCCATCTTTGTCAGAATTAATCACTCAAGTTACTATGTTTGAAATATTATGCTAGGGCACAATTTCTCTTGGGAAACTTGAGGCAGACACATAGAATGTTTGGAAAGAAGGGGTTTGGCCTATTTAAAAGAGTTTTCAAAAAGACAAAAAAAAAAAAAAAGTTTGTACCTATATTTTACTCTTCATATCTGAGTTTAAAATTAAAACAATTCATTCAAGCTAGATTTCAGCCAGATTCAGTTTCTTTGATCAACCTGGGGAGAAAATACATGTATTTATAGAGCATGCATGTGTAAATACATATGTATACTCACAGTGTGTCATGACCTGGCTCTCAGAAAACCAGGAGGAAACCTTGTTACGTGAGGGAAAGGGAGGGACACTGGGGTTTAGAGAAGAAACCACATGTGAAACAAAGTTATTCACATTACTTAAACATTACTGAAAGAAGCTCAGATGCCGTGGTGGGAAAGATGGTGCAGGGATCTATGAAGTACCAAGTTGTATAGCATGCTGAAAACCAGGAACTGTTGACCCTTTCTTCCTAATTTTGCTAGCTTGTGTAGCTTTAAAAAGACTTTGTAGTCTTTCTGAATTTACTATCATTTTTCCCAGAATGCCGCATTAATTGTTTGTTTGTTTGTTTTACAAACAACAGTCTGTGGTAACATGGTTCACTAAAATAGAGAAAAATACAGTATTTGAAGAAGCTAAGTGGTGAGCTGAAGGCCACATGGAGGTTGAATAGCTGAGCTTTGGTTAGCTCCAAATGTTCAAGTCCACATGTAAACTCTTCTGTCACACTATACTTTTCCTGTATTTTAGGAGCTCAATATGCAGATTGTACTAAACTCCAACATGCCCTATCACCAAAGTGTCACCAATCTACACATACAATGGTAGGATACCAAATGCTTCTTGCTGTTCAATTGACTGAATAGTGACACAAGTCTTTCTGAAAATTAGGTTCAAGTTACCTTAAGAGGAATGATATTAAAAAAACTCAGCAACAACAATAAAGACTTTTTTAAAAAATCTGCCTGTAAACTGCTTCTGATTTTTTCTTAAATATTTATTGATTATATTTTCTTACATACTGTGTGAAAGGAATAATTAGAAAATGAACTGATTAATATATGTATATTAGAACTCTGAAAATATAAAGCACCATAAATTCTTTAACTCTATTTAACTATTCATCATCATAATTTAGATAACATAAATAATAATGCTACTTCCTTGGAAAAAATCCATGCTATAGTAGCTCTCAACTGGATCAAGAATACTTCAGATCAGTGGAAATACTCATGAAAAACATGGTAGGCAAGAAATATCAAGAACGTAGGCAAATGTAAATTTTTAATCCTGATACATATTTTTAATGCTATGAACCATTATACTAAATGGTTCAATGACTACAATGGTAATAAATTTCTTTTCAGAATTTGCCTTTCATTATGCATTACAAAAGTGTAGCATCCTTTAAAGGAACACACTGCTACTACCAATGTGAAGACATGTCATTTCCAAGTCTTTGGAGTTTTGGAAGTTTGTAGACCTGTTTTCACGGGCCTGCATCAAACCCTGCACCACACTGGTTTCACAGTGAATGCTTTATAAAATATGAGAGTAGTCCCACAGTTTCTGTGAAATATGTATGCAAGACTGTCAAGAAATTAAAAGATAAATATTCTTTTTGGTAGTAGATACTCTCATTAAGACTTCAGTGGATGCTCTTGAGGAGCACCAAGGGGCTGTTCTCCAAGGGCCAGGAGCCAAGGAGATTCCTAAGGTTGGCAGGGCAGGGCCTTTACCAGTTGGGGCTGGTACCACTACACCTGGTGAGGAAGGAGGGCAGGCCAGGGGGCAGCCTGAAACCCAGGACATCAGGCACCCCCATGGGATGAAGTCGGGCTGAAGTTAAAGGGGTAGCAAAGTTCACGGTTTGGGGCCAAGATCAAGTGCTGGGAACAGGAATGACTGCAGTGCAGCAACGTAGCTCAGGCACAGCCACATGCAAGAGCCTCAGCTTACAGCAGCTCCCAAGAAAATGTGGCAGAAGCCCCCCATGAGGCTTGTTTTGGCAGGTAATTTCCACTAAAGCTTCTTCTGTCTCTCCTTCCTCAAGATAAGCAGCTGTGCTCTCTTTAAGCTGGCTCAAGCCCAGGCAGAGAAACCCCCCAGAGGCATTCAGAGTCCTAACAACAAATGAACAAGAAAAGACATACCGACAACATCTACTGCAAAGTAATAGTCACAGCTTGGTTGAATTTAGTGTAATAACAGAAATAAAGACTGGAATTTGAAACAATATGCTGTGATATTTTTTCTCTCTTTGTATAACATTGATGTTATTTACTAGGAATTAATATTACAGACAATAATGTAGGCTGTTTCTTTAACACTCTGAGTAGACCAATTTCTTATTGAACCATGCAGAAGTTATTTAATTCGAACAATAGTCTATTTAATGATATAAAAATAAGATCTGCCCCATTGACATCAGGTAACTGGTAATAACTAGTGGTCCATTGTGTATAAATATTTGCAGGATTCTGGAATCTTTGCAGGATTCTGGTATATTTGTGTTATGTATTATTTACAGGTCTTATGCAAGATATATATCTTGTACGTATGTACATATATAGAACATCCTTAAAGTCATCTCTTATAGAGAACATCAACTAGGAAATTCTTCTGAGCTTCAGTAGCTCATATATTACAAGCAGCAATCTCAAAGCCCATTTCAAATCATTTGACACTTACAGTCCTTCAAGGAACTTTCAGCCCAAAAGGTTTTAGTGACAATGACTCAGAACCATTGCAATTAAATTGAAACATATGCTGCATAAATCTAGGGGCATCAGGGGAATCAGAAAGCGAGCATTTGCTAACACCAGGTTCCCTTGGTAGCCCATGGTACTCTCTCATGAGGATTCATCCCTATTCCATCACATAAATAAATTACAGAACAGCAAGAGATCATAAACCACAGTGGGAGACACCAACACACATAAATAAGACATATGTGACAGGCAGGTACCAAATACAGAGGATAATCTGCAACCACATAATTATGCCTCTTGATGACCTTATCTGTCTCTCTACTCCTTAATCCCTCTTTTCTGTCTCTCTGTGCTTGCCTGTGCGGGCAGTTTGCATTGGTGCAAGCCAGGCTGCAACTTCTTCTGTCATCACCATTACACTGTAGCATTTTTGGTGAATTGCTGTGAATCTTCTCAGATTCCAAGCAGGTTGCATCATACTGATTTCCATGCCTGGACTCCAGTAGTATTTTGGCAGTCCTCCATGATTCCTTCCAATACCAAGTTGTGACCTATCCCAACCAGTTGGTCTGTTTATCTCTGTGATCTCTGAATATTCCTTATTTTTTGCATAAAGTACATTGCATATTCCATTATAAGGAAAATTAATTCAGTTACTCTATGTTTATTAGTACAAATCTCATTATGGAGTTTGTTCTTTTTTCCTCCCCTTATCCTTTTTTAATACAAAATTTACAGGGTTTTTTTCCTGTCAATGGGAATCTTAAAAGGCTTGTACTCGTAATACAATCTACAACAATTTTTTCCCATTTCTACATAGGGCATAAACCACAATTTCATAGCAACAGCCCCACCTAGAATGTGGTATTCCAAGGCAGGAATGTTTCCCAAATACAGATGTGTTTATATTATGTATATGGTCCACTGAGCATTTTAGCGTTATGTTTTCTGTTAGCCAACAGAAACATGTATCTTCATGGCTGCCACAGGACTGCCAGCCTGAAGGAAATGCAGCAATTCCAACAGGAAGCAATGAAGTTTTTTATCAATGCATCTCGGACATTTTGCAAGTACTCTCAAAACCCTCTCCTCCTACACACTAAGGAGGATGTTTCCTCCCTTGCAAATGCATGCTCCTCCCTCATCTCCCCCCACCCCCGCTCCTGCAGAGATTTCTCCAGCTCCTTGAAGCCACAGTGGACTGGGAAAGCAAAGGATATTATCTGAAGGAGGCTAATGTAACCAAGATCTACAGAAGAAGAGCCAGGAATACACATGATCCATGAAAGCAACCATGGAGAAAGTATTCAAATACCAAGCACGAGTATTCTGCCTCTGCTGGATTTACCATAGTGTCTGTTTATATGTACTTGGTAGTCTCTGTACTCTTTCCTCATATGTATGAGAGAGGCATCCTCCAATATCACTACTGCCTCAAGCAATGAAAAAAGCAATCACTGTCTTTTTCTCAACAGAATCTCTTCCCCACAAGAAGTGCTCTGAATATGTTGTCTTTGTTGTGCTATGAACAAGAAACAGCAGAAGTCCACCGTGCTCAAGGCAGGGAATAGCAAATTCACTGTGCACTAACAATCACCATAGAATCATTCACATATTAATGTTCATCACAGAAAAGATGGAAAAATCTTCTAGAGTTTCTCAAGAATGGGAAGTGGTTCAGGAAATTTGCATCCAAAAAATGCAGGAGGAAAAAAACTGCCCAACTAATAAAAAAAACAAAACAACCCTTCCCAAAAAACACAAAAAACACCAATCACACAGACAACCCCCAAACCTCCTCTTATCTTGAAACTATGAATACCAAGAAAAACTACCAAGTTATGGGATCATCATTATTCCGTACCACTAAGAAAATGAATGTTACTGCTGCTCATTTCAGGCAACTACAACAGGTGGATGTTTGGGGTGTTTTTCCTTTTGGTGAAAGATTAGTGGAAGCTCTTGAAAGATGTATATTGGCTGAGGAGCAGAAGACATCAAAAGCTAAAAGCAACAGAGAAGACAACAAAAAGAGCTTCATAACAATGAAACACTGTCACAATTCATTATGAAAGATGATTTTCTAATTGAAGAGTGGAGCTTTGCTGAGGAGGAAGCACACACAGAAATCGACATGGACATAAAAAATTAGATAATGGAACTAAACAGTAATATATTTTTGGAGAGTACTGTTATTAAAAAATATAACTCTCTCCTACTGCATGCACTTCAGTCTTAGATTCATCAGCTGTCATTCAAATATTACCAGCAGACCCTCAGCTACAATTCTTCCAGTTTGTTCCAGAGAACAGCATCCAGACTTCATTTCTCTGACATCCAAACAAAATTCTGTCAAGTCATTTCAGCCTCCAAATTGTAATGCTTGAAACAGTGAGAAAAGACTATTTGTAGAAATAATTTCACAAGATCACTTGGACGAGTTCACCTATCACAAGCGCCTTGATTTGTAGATGTGATATCTCCAACTAGTCATGTATTGCTATAATTAAAATACTTATTTTTTTTGTCAGAACTAAGATATATCCTATTTATTCCTGTCAATTAGCATTCACAATTATATTTAAAATTCATGTGACTTGCAGTGCTTGCAAAGCCAGAATCCATTAAGTGATCTAGAGGTGTGTACTGTTAGTACTATCTTGCATGGCACACTACAGAAAGCTGCACAAAAAACAGAAAGAAAGGCATCCAAACAAGCTCTCATTTCCTCAGTAAATGTAGAAATAATATCCCCAAAATGCCTTGAGAGACTGTCATTCAGGAATGGCAGAAAGCCTCTTTACTGCCTACCAGCTATTCTGGGTAAGACACAGAGTGCAGTTATAATCTGAAGCCAGTTTTGCTGAGCTGCCTCAGCCCTTCCAGTTACCAGTTGTTGATCACTCTCTAAAAGACAGCCCTCACAGTTGTTCTGCAGCTGTTTATCAGAGTGAGAAGAGTTGTTGTCTAAGTTTCATTTGTTCAATAAAATACTTTGTCACCCATGATTATAAGGGCAAGTACAGTCTCCTAGAATACGGGAGCTGGCACCATTAATTCTGTCCAGGCCAGTTGTGCTTACTGATCCCTCTTCTTTTCCCAAGAGGAAACAGCTGAATGTCTCTGCAAATGCTCATTCCTAGGCCAGCAGAATACAACAGCTGATTTACTGATATCATAGTCATTAATAACTGACTGATAACAACCAAGTGCTGTAAATTTCCAGAATGTTCACATACTGAACAGATGAGAAGCTTTCTACTAATATCCAGCAGCTCTGAAACAAGCCCTACACAAAGCTCCAAAAATAAGCCTTTGGTTATCTTGAGACTTTGCAAATCTACATAGTCCTCCTTGACAAACCAGTACTCGCTTTTCAGAAATAGCACTGCAGAAACATGATGCTAGTGCAAGAAACTTTCCTTCAGAAGTGGCTTCCTCCTCATTCATTTTCCTCCTTGTTTACACCTACATTTATTCTCCTTTCATCAGCTTTTATCTTTATCTACATCCCAAATATGTTTTTCCACAGTTAGGCTGAAACCCACAATACGGATTTTTCAATTCTGTTTGATCAAGGATTAGCATACCAAGGAGTCTTACAAGGAAGCTACAATACATATACTGTGTATGACTTCCCACAGCCCTATACACATCCCTCATATGAACAATTTTTTTCTGA
Source organism: Peucedramus taeniatus (assembly GCA_013400575.1). Lineage (NCBI taxonomy): Eukaryota > Metazoa > Chordata > Aves > Passeriformes > Fringillidae > Peucedramus > Peucedramus taeniatus. The sequence continues at coordinate 277,213 of WBNO01006320.1, forward strand.
TTCTAGAAGACCCATTTATCTTTGTGCTTCTGTAAGCCATTATCATTAGTTCTTCTAGCTTTAGGGTGCTTTAATTGAAAATACAGAGCAGTTTTCCAATTAATTTGAATTTCAGTTATGAAAAAGAATACAAATACTGTGAAGTGATCTGTTTATATTAGGATTTCACTATGCAGCCCAGACTGTCACTTGCTGCTTCCTCTTGGTCTGATGCAGCAATCAGTAGCATTTTGATTTGATGAGTACAAATGATATTCATATGTTTTCTGTCCTTGATTAAGACAGAAACACTTGTATTGACCATTTGCTGTCAGCAATTTTAAACTAAAGAAACTATCTCAGCACAGTTCAAGTTTGATTGTACAAGGATCATTTTGTGTTCTGAATAAATCATTTGAGCTTTTGTGATCACATTTCTTCCTTTGCCATGTTTTCCAGGATGGTCTAGTATATTGGAATGTCACATAATGCAGCTTAGTTTGTAACAAACTCAGTTCTTTCTAAATGACAAATTTAGTTTTCTTTTCACTAAATATTGCAAATTTCCAAGCATATAGGTTATGACACAAATAAAAATAAGAGATAACTTGCATTTAATATTTTTTTAAAAAATTTGCCAGTACATTTTGAACAAACTGGGAAAGCCAGCAGTAAGAAGAAATGCTTTCAAGGTTATCAGTATTCTTCATTTAAAAACCTTTCAATCTTTCCTGTTTTGAATTACAATTTTGCACTACAAAGCATATACAACAACTACAGGCCACAACAACAACACTTTAATTTTAACTTTTCAGTGGTGGTGTTTTATACTGCATTGGGAAAATTCAAGGTCTTTTTGTTGTGAAACAGACATCTTAGAGTATGACAGAAAAACCATACTTATATTAATATTAATTGGTTGCAGATTTCAGAAAGAGTACTAGTAGAACCTTTTTTTTAATGTGTAACTGGGACATTTCATAAAATGGAAATGGCACACAAGGCAATAAAGAAAGAAACCTCCTACACAGATGTAGGATGCTTATCTAGCAGTGTGGCTCTAAAATAGAAGTTCTTAATTTCCCCAAGTGTGCTGCAGTAAAAAATAAAATATGTGATCCTGACATGATACTGCCCAGCAACAAGATCATTTTCATCTACATAATGCTTGGGTCATTTATAAAAATTAAATAAGTAGTTACACCAAAATGGATTTAAGAAACTGTCACTAACAAAATAAAGACAACAGAAAGATCATTCTCTGCAGCAAGCACTTCAGTATTTTGTTTCTTCCCTTAAGGATAAAGAAAAGGCACAGACAGATAAGGAACCAAAATAATGAATAAAAGTTTATGATGATCAAATAGTAATAATCAGTATCACATTAAACTGATAACATATTGTACTCACTTTTTATGGTATTAGAAGGTTTTCTAAAATACCAAATGGTTAAAGATCAGGCCAAACATTCATGGGAAATACTTTTGAGCCTGTGTTTTCTTTACAGAAATCACAACTCAAGGTGTGTTATTGTCATATGATATTTTTCTTTATTTACAGAAGAAGGTTTTTTTTACCTTAAAATGAATGTGATTCTTCAAGATGTGTCCTACAGATAGTCTTCTGTGTAAACCTATATCAAAATCAGTAGTTTTGACTAGCAGAGCATGTTTATAGAGCAAAGCTTCCTTACCATCACAAAAATTGTTAATGATCCAAATCCAAATCCTACCTATGCCCTTTGGCCTGTCAGAACCCAAATGAAAGTTTTGAAATTATGACAAAGAAAGATGGGTTGAGGCATTTCCAAGCATGAACCATCAGAAAACCAAGTTACCATTAAAAATAGCAATTTTTTCTTATTTGTATACTTACCTGTACAGATGAAGCCCACTTCGTCATTAGGCAGCAATTAGCATCAGAAGGCGTTAGTCTCATACGACATCTTAGTGTCACCTGCAAAACTTTCCCCCAAATATCCCTGCCTCAAGCTAATGCTCAGTCCACAAGTGATACATCGTGGAGTTTGCTTCTTTTTACAAAAGAGGACCTGCATGAATAAAAATTGCAAAAGTAGAATCAACTCAGAAGTGGATGGCATAATTTGAGTTGGATGATAATTTGCTCTCCCCAGCTGTCTATCCTTTCTAAAATCTTCAGCCAACAGGGAGTTGAGCTGGTCACAAATCACCTTTAAACTGGCTCCCCAGCACGGAATGTCACTCTGACATGAAGTCAGCTGAATAGCTCAGTTCAACCTCAGCAGCTGTCTCAAGTTAAAATTTTTCTATGCATATATTGCATCACTTACGCTGATTCAAAGAGTCACTGCCAATGGCTATAATGACCTCAGGTGTTACTGTCCTCTCCTGAAGTTACTGCATCCACAACTTAGCTGCCAGAACAAGTCATCTGCAAACTCCTAAGCTATTTTGTACAAATGTGCATGGATTAGTTCAAATTACACTCAATAGCACTTCGTGCTGTTGGCTGACATTGCATCAAGTGAGCAGGGGAGGTTTCTCACTGCCTGGTCTTCTGGCTCAGCAACAAGGGCAAGAAACTTAACTGAAGTTTAGTAAAGTAATAGTTTAGGAAATCAGAAACATCAAATCTACCAGAGATGACTTCGCAATAATTTTTCTTACTGCAGCCTGAAATGATGCTTTAGAATCTGTAGGATAAGCCAACTGGTTTTGTTACCCAAGAACATGGGGTTCAACCAAGTTCTTCCACAAGGCCTCTATTTCTGAAGAATAGATTTAAAATGTTTCTCTAACTTTCTGTACCCTTAGAAAAATGCTTCCCCACAACAGAAGATGACATCTTATTTTCCTATCATATAAGAGACATCAAAAATAAAGATTTAAATTGTGCTGAGTGACTGGAAAGACAGATTCCATGAAGAATGTTTCTTGAGAGATCTCATAGACCACTTTGCTCCCTACACACAGAGGCTAAAGAATCTGCAGTCATTTTGAGCTCATGCAGGGAATTTTCACAGCCAAAACACACCTGCACTTCACTTACATAAGCAACATCTGCATTATTCATCTAGAGAGATTTAAAGACTACTTATTATAGTGATAATAATAAAAAAAATAAAGAAAAGGCACATATCTGCCAAGAATGAGCTACCCATGTGTCACCCCCGTCCCGAGAGGCGACACAAGAATGACACGGAGTAGCTTTGGTGGTAGCAAACTGAAAAAACTTTTTATTAAAACATCTGACTCTATATTTATATCTTTCTAAAATCCCAGTGTCATTGGAGGGTTATAGTGCCACCTCCTCAATGTCACTGGGCAACCTAACTGTCTGTCAGGTTGCTCGTCCTCCATAAAGGAATGCAAAACAATAAGTTATTTACCTAAAGTGCATGAGAAAGTTTGTGCAAAGAATGCAAACATCAGAAGGCTCAGTAAAACTTGAGAAAATCAGGGCGACACCCATGAACATGGCAATGTGTAAAAGAAGAATTATTATGGCATACACTCATAAATATGACCCATGAGCCCAGCAAATCCTGGGATTTAGATTACTTTGTACTTCAAAAACATCTAAGCCTCACAGTGTAGCAGAATATGTAAGTTTGTTTCTTCTATATTAAGAGCAGGTAAACATGAACAAACAGGTGGTTTGGAGTCAGTTAGAAAATCAGTTAATCTTAAAGGAGGGGGAAAAATCAGAAAGCCACCAGACTTTGGTTTTTGAGTTCTGTTTTAAATATTAGTTTTGGCTTCACTGAAATTGATGGCAATGTGATTTTAACCACTCTTAACAAGACAGCTGTTTCACTTTTACACTTTGTCCAAGCTTACACATGATTTTGGGAGCCAATGACTTTTTACCACAAGCCTCTTTTCCTCCCTTTTTTGTTCTAAAAGGATCAAATGGGAATATTTTTATCTCACCACGTGGTTAAGAAACGTTTTGCTTTCTCAAATTTGCCTGAAGTTGGTCAGAGGATACCTTGAGGATCTGTTGAGTGATGTAAGACTCCCCTCAATGACATTCCCTATTTGGGTAGGTAGCAGTGATTTGCTGTTCATGACCACAACCATCTTCCAGCTCAAACACATCCTCCATTTAATCTCTGCCCTGTCTCTGACTGACTTTAAAATGATCACATCAATGTTAATTTGTTCATAAGTGTCAGCAGCCATTAATGTCTGTTCTGTAACAACTATTCCACAATGGCCAGCTTGCATAGACAGTTTTCTTTCACATGCGTGATGACTTTGTGCAGCTTAGTTCAGTCTAAGGTGAATCAAACTAAACCCCAAAAAAGCATTTGTAGAGTAGAAAAAGTATCCACAAGCCAAGTCAGTGCAGAATAGCATTTGCACTTTAAATTCACATCTAAGTTTGTTTTATAATAGCTTCACTTAACAAGTACTTAACAAAAGAGACAAGGAGGGATGTGTGTGTGTATGTGTGTTTGTGCATGACCATAAAGGTTAAACAGCAAACTACAAATGATTGCTGCAACTATCTCCAGGAAAACCTTGTTTGTAGAGGAAGCACAGCCACCCTGTGCCAGGCAAGAGAAAATGGGGTTGTACAGAGATTTTGAAATACTATTTTATGTGTTTGGGTTAAGGGTCTTGGGGTTTTTTTTTGTACTTTTATCAAACACCAGAAGTTGTATTGCCATTATAGTATATAATACAGGTGTAAAAATATATGTACACATGCCAATATACAACATATTTTTGTCTTTCCCCACTTTCCTTTCAATTACTACTAGTCATTGAGATACACAACTTCTAAATTAACAGAAAGTTCTCCAGTAATACATTTCATAATATTTTCCTATTTGCTCATGTAGTGACCTGTGACATTGTTTTCTAAAAGAATTATTTTTGTAATTGTGCTGCTCTTTTCTTGCACAAGTAGGAGGCAAGTCAGTGCTCATTCTTTTGAACGCAGGCCTCCTACTCACAAGATGTGCCCATTTGAAATTCTGAAGATGATTTCAACCCTGATGACTTGCTTTCTGTGCATTACACCTGCAATCAGTGCACCTGTAATGAGATCAGATGATACAAGTTGGGAAAAAAAAGTATGGAATTTTCCCCCCTCTAGACTATTCCAGTTCCAATGATGTTATTTCAACTAATGTGAAAAGCAAAGTGTTGTATATTATGGTGGAACAAATATAAATCATTCACTTAAAGCTATATTACAGTGCTATGGGTCAAGCTACGACAGAAAGGTTTTGTGTGCCTCTACCTGAGAAGCAGAGTACAAAGCCATCAGAATCATTAGTCTGGAAGAGTTTTTCCAGGCTGAAGCTGTCACTTCAGGCTCCACAGTAATTGCCACCAAGTCAGTGGCCACTTCACAGACCTGTCTGTCCTTACAACACAGTGAATCACTACAACTTAGGGCAAGTACACAGAGTAATCATGTCAGGCACTACCAGGACCTAAGCCTCATCCCAGGAAAGCTCTGGGTCTTGCTACAACATGTTTTTTATGGAAAAAAAATCTTCATCTGTATTCAAGCACAGAAATAGCACATATATAGTAAATACCTTGTATTGCACACAACAGCAACTTCAGTGGGATTTTAGGAACAGCTATCAAACAACCCTATATCGCAGCAATGAACAAAATCTCATCCACTGGAGCATGTGAGGAGCAAACATCGCCCAGCATTACACAAAGAAACCGTGCCCTCATGAACTGTAAATGCCTTCTCTCAGTACCTCAGTTGAAAAGGCCAAGTGCCAAATCCTGCACTTGGATTACAGCAACTCCATGCAGCACTGCAGGCCTGGGGAAGAGTGACTGGAAAGCTGCCTGGAGGAAACGAACTTGAGGATGCTGGTTGACAGTGGAAGGAACATCAGCCAAAGTGTGCCCAGGTGGCCAGGGAGGCCAAAGGCATCCTGGCCTGTATCAGCAGCAGTGTGGCCAGCAGGACCAGGGCAGGGATTGTGCCCCTGCCCTCAGCACTGGCAAGACCCCACCTTGAGTGCTGTGCCCAGTTTTGGGCCCGTCACAACAAAAAAAGGCATCGAGGTGCTGGGGCAGATCCAGAGAAGGGCAGTGGAGGTGGTGAAGGGTCTAGAGCACAGGTGTGATGAGCAGCTGGGGGAGCTGGGGGAGTTTATCCTGAGGAAAAGAAGACTTGGTGGGGGGTGTGGGGGGAAGAACCTTATTGCTCTCTACAATTACCTGGCAGGAGATTGTAGCCACGTGGGGATTGGTCTCTTCTCCCAGGCAGCCAACAACAGGACAAGAGGAGATGGCCTCAAGCTGTGCCAGAGAGGCTCAGGTTGGACATTATGAGGAATTTCTTCACTGAATGGTTTATTAAGCATTAACTGGAATCTGGCTGCCCGGGGAAAAGGTGGACTTGCCATTCCCTGGAGGTGTTCAATGAACCGCATGTGGCACTTAGTACCCCGTCTAGTAGACAACGTGGTGTTCAGTGAAAGGTTGGTCTCGGTGCTCTAGGAGGCCTTTTCCAACCTTGCTGATTCTGTGTGATTGCGCGGCTCAGGGGCCATCCCGCCACAGCCCCTCACACCACCGCAGCCGGGCTCGGGGCATCGCCGCTTTAAGGGAGGGCCTCCCCGGCGTTTCCCTGTTTAAGGTCGGCGCGCGTGCGCGCGGGGCCGGGCCGGGCGGTCTCCAGGGCGCTCGGGTCGGGTCAAGGTGAGCGGGAGCTGGGGGCTCTGAGGGGACGCAGCGGCGCCGTGGCGAGTCGCAGTTCGGCCTGGGCGGCGGGTGCTCGGTAGAGTTCCTACTCTCCTTCCCAGGAGTCATATCCCCAGGGATTAGCACCTCCTCGCTGCAGGGCAGGCGGGGGCACAGGTGCGGAAGAGGTTGGAAGAGGCTGCTGGCATTGCCCGGTCCCTGGAACGCGAGCTGGAGTCGAGCTTTGCTGAGCCCCCTGATCGAAGCGCGTCCGGGGCAGTGGGGGCATTGCTGAGGAGAGGAGCGGAGCCCACCGCAGCCCAGGACCAGCCTGTAGGACTGAGCCCTCTGCGCTGCCTCTCTCGGGTTCTCTCTCCTGGGCTGCTCTGTCTGCGGCTTCCGAAACTGGTAATGACCCGTCTGCAAGGCTCTCTCCAGGGGTTCTTCCCCCTTTGGCAGCACTGCTCTCTAACTTGGTCTTTGGGCATACCTGGGAACCTGGCTAGTCACTAGGCTCTCTGAGACGGCTCTCACGTGGGAGCCTGCAAACTGCATTATAGGCTTCTCAAAAAACCCATCGGGTGATGCTCCTGCTATCCTGGGAGCAATCTGCATTCCTTATGTGAAATTCTGCCAAGAAGAAATAAGCCTTATGTATGTAGACCATATGTAGATATGGTATTTTAAACCGTTTTCAGCAGCTCTACTACAGTGTAACTACTTAGTGGGAACAAAAAAATTCAAGATGTGGTACCTAAAAGCTTTTAGATATTTTTTGACACCTAAATCTGAAAAAGTAAAGTTTATACAGTCCTGTTGTATGTAGCTATGCATGTCTGTACTTACTGGAACTTTTAATTTGTAGGTCAGTGAAATCTGATAAAAAGCTGAAAGATATTAGGCTTGTTGGGTATATAAAAAAGAGATGGCTGGATCAAGATCCTACTACTATTGTCTTTCTTTTTCATTTGCTTCTTCCTTGGAGGAAAGATTGGAGCCTGCCCTCAACTCTTATACTGTGTCAGAAAATCCACATGAAGAAAACACTGTGGGAGAGACTTCTCATCAGAGAATTCAGTGATGAGACGTGGAACATTAGGAAATCTAAATTTATTGGTTCAGTTCATGAAAGTACTTAGCTTTTTATAGCATGTGTTTTTCTCCATTCATGACAGTCAGTATTGATTCTGGCTTGCCATTAATTAACATTCATCAAATGTAGAGCTCCTTAGTGGAGCTGGTGGAAACTTTGGTGCTTAATCCTTTACGTTTGCTTTTCCATTTCTGTTTACCTCACCTTGGCAGTTACAGTTGTCTCTTCTCTTCTTGTTTTTTCACCAGTCATTCCTGCCTCAGTTTGCTTGGTTGTCTCGTTCATTGTTCCTAGTTTCTTAATTCACTCTCCCCATTCTGTTTCACTCTTCTCTGCTTTACTGGTCATTAAATTGCTATTATTGTCATGTTTCTCTGTTTTAATGATTCCTAGTCCCAGTTCTTCCCATCTTTTCTTCTTGCATGTTCCTCATTCAGAGTCATTCTTGAAACTTCTTTGAGTTTCTATTGAGGATCCTTGCCCCCGCCATTTTGACATCACTGTTTCAGAGGACTTCCAGATCTTTTTCTCTGTTTAGATTGCCTGCCTTCTTCCTCCTTGCTGCCTGGGCCTGATACAGGACTACCTGTTCTTCCTTTTGCGTTTTAACTAGACTGCATCTGGCATGGGCTTTAATGACTTGAAAGCAAGAGACTTGTTTTGGCAAGAGCATAGGCAACTGAAAACTCTGCCTTATGGGCAGTCACAGCAACAAGAAGTTCTGGGAACCAAGCCCAAGGCAAACAAACTGGAGCATTTTAGCACGGAGGAATTTATTTAACTTTTAAAAAGGAGTTGTCACATGTCTCTGAAACAGTGGGGAAAGAAAGGCAAGGGGAGACAGATAAGAGTGAAACTACTTGGGCTAACACATACTTGAGACTCCCCTGAAGATGCTGCTGTTGTGCTGCTTAATGCTCCTGATGTACTCATGGGGGGGGTCAGATGATTGGCATAGCACGATGATGTTAAAACTTGGGATTTTTACTCTGTTTGATTTAAAGAGTAAAACCAACTCAGATTGGTTTTGTTTGGAAAAGCTAAAAAATAATAATTGTATTGTCTTTTTAAAAAATAGTCAAAAACATCCTGCACACTGGCACTATGTGTGTATTGAAAAGAATTGTGTATATGATACAAATCCCCTTTGTTTAAAGAAAATCCGTTCTCTTTTTCCAAAAGCTTTCCTCACTGTATAGTGCTAAAATATGGTGCCTCTACTTATTTTCTTTAGTCACTTCTGCATTGTTTGTAATGTGAGGAAAGTTTGATTCTTGTTGTGTTATGGTGTTACTGTGACCATTTGCTTGTGTAATGGTGTTGCTGACTTCCACTGTAGGTGCAGTCCTGTTTAGAAGTAAATGTCCATGTGCAGTGTTTTATTTTCTGTGGCAGCTGTCACAGAATTAGTGACAATTCAGTTGCCAGTATCACTTTTTGTCCACCCACTCACAGTATTTGGAAGATTTTCAAATTGAATCAGTACACAGGCTCCTCAAACAAAAGCTGTGAAAACAAACTGGGAAATAAACAGTGGTTTTATTCCTTCAAAATGTCAGGCATTCAAAGAAGTAGTCTAAACTTACATTGGATAATTTTTCTACTCACATGTTTCTATGCTGCTCTGTATTGCTTTGTCTTCCTTTTACTATGTTAATATCTTTGATTTTTTTTTCTTTATATAACTGGGTTTTTTTTTTCCCTCTGTATAATCATAGAAAGCAGATATTTCAGCAGTATGTTAGTCACAATAAAATTTATCTTCATCCTCTCTTGTTCAGACTGGGGTTTTGTGTTTGCATAATACACAAATTTAGGCTAACAAAAATGGAGTTTTGACAGTGGACTGCTCTATAAGGCATGAGCTGTACAGCAATTCTGTCTGCTCTATGTGGTTTATAAACAGAGGCTCAAACCCTCAGCCATGGGTAAGGATAGCATATATTGAGGAGTGATGTGCCCAGATTTCATGCCAGATGCTGTTGATTTATATTCACTGCATTCTTAACTCACTGTTTCTTCACAGAGCAGTTTGAGGAGTGGTTATAAACTTCAGCTGAGTTGTGAATGTGTGCAAATCACATACTAGAGTAGGCTTGTCCTTTAAAACTGCACTGGACACATCTGACAGTTTATAAAATGCTCGTTGTATTAGCAGAAATTCTCAGATGCTAAATCAATTCCTGTGAGGATAACAAGGTGTTATCAAGAAGAATTGGGAGTTTAGTTCTGAAAAATATTCTGTAAAATAAATACAGAGGGATGTGCCCATGATCACAGAGAAAGTCTATAGCTGAGTACAGTGCTGAACCTAACATCAGCCAAACTTTCTCTTGGGCCGTTGTTCCTGTTAGGATTTTACATTATTTATATTCTAGAGATTGTATCAGCTGTGTGGATGTAAAGATAGATTTTTATTTCACTTTTTAAGTCCTTTATTTTCAATGCTCATTTTTGTTCATAAATAGTAAGTAGTAATTTAATCAAAGTGTGGGCTTTTTTCCTTTTGTTGTAGACTTGTTCTGCACTGTTTTGTCCAAAGAACTGTGCAGGTCACTTGTTTTTCAGCATTATGTGATGCTGTGAAGACACATTTGAGATTCATTCCTTGTAGCATTTTTAGGTGCTGAAATACTGGAAAGAAATTCACTTTTTATTAACTTTTCCCAAGTAAGTAGCTTTTCAAGTGCAAAAACAAAAAAATGTTAAAGCTTGATCTGTTTCTTTAACGAGACACTTGTGTTTTGAGTCAGCTGTGTGTTTTAGAGGGGAGGGCAGGGATGTGCACCTTTTCTCCTAATAACTTTTAAATTGTTTTTCAGCATTCCAGACTATAGTTTTTGATGGTTTGTGAGTGCTATTATGTAAGCACTGTAGCAGTACAGACAGGATAGAAGGTTCTGTATTTTGCAATGTTCAAAGAATAAAGTTGTTGGATAAGTGATGATGATGTACTCTTTCTAGGCTCATCTTTTAGATTTGCTCCAATTTGCTGTTCTTGTCAGCAAAATAAACATTGTGACAAAGATGTCAGCTATAGTGTTTCATTCCTTAATGTCCTTTGTTCATATGGAGGTTGGTTATTTATGGCTCTTGGCTGAAAATAGTAGTCGCATTTTTATTTTGTATTAGATCTGAAAGCATGTGAGATGAAGTTTTTTCTCCTGTTAAATCAGGATAATTTCCTCTTAATAACTTTGAGTCTCACAGGTGCAAAATCACAGATTTGCAATCCTCTTTCAAATTGTTGAAATTCAGGGAGAAATTTTTCTGTAGAACAGATTGAGTGATGATCTCATTCTTTCTCATCTCTGGGCACTGCTAATAGAAAGAATTGCTTTTTCTTACAAAACATCTTACACAACAATATCCTTTTATCATGTACCTGCAGATTGCTATTCTGGTGTGCCTGCCTTTTATTGAGTGGCACCTGACTTTGTGTGCAAAGCTGCCTCTGTGTCTCTTAGGTGGGAACAGGGTGTTCTCAGTCAGCACAGGAAAGCTAATCAGACACCTCTCCCTCGGCCTGGTAGGGGCTGGTGATGGTCTTACAAGGAGCATGGTGCATTACAGTTTTCCTTCTTTCCAGTAGGTGCTACTGTGACATTGTATAAATCAGGGCTTTAATGAGATAAATAGGGAAACTCCTTATTCCCATGTTTGTTTATTTTATGCTTGAGGTTAGTTTATATGATTCTTTATATCTTCCTTGGGCATGGGTGCTGAAGTTGGGGAGGTCTGCATTTCATCCCCAGTTTCCAAATTACTGAGTACTTTGCCTCATAGTCTTTTTTCAAGAAAATTTATGTTTCAGGCCTTCAAACAACATTTTCTTTTTTAGAAATCCGGTGTGAAATTGCTACAAAAGCAGAGATGATTATACAAAGAGTAGTGCTGAATTCACGGCCTGGTATGTATTTCTCTCCACTAAAAAAGCAATGTGTTTGTTCTGATTGCCTAATGCTCAAAAATGGTGAGGGTAGAAACAGACTCTAATTTGAGATGTTGACATTTATATATCTTAAAATTGTATGCAGCAATAAAGTTTATTTAAAGTGCATTTATTTATATATAAAGTTATCAAATACCATTAATATAAATAAATATATTTGTAATAAATTTGCATGTATTAATAAATGTAAATTGTATTAATAGAGATACATTTCTATTAAATATATAACATATATTCAAACTGCATTTGTTTAGTCTGTATATGCAGATTTCTAAACTGTTGTGTGAGAAAAAATGGTTAGCATGTAATATATGAGAAAACTAAGTGTAGGGGCTGAAAGTGAAGAAAGATTGGGGCACATGACTTTTTAGTTCTTACATTTATTCTTTTTGCATTGTAAGAGATGTCTTAAATATTTTGTTACCATTAATTTTTGTTTCCTTGTAGTAAATATTGAATATTTTGTTTCTCTCATGTTTCAAAGGGTTTGTTTTTTAAGTTTTCATTGTTGAGGTTTTGTTTACTCCTTGCTTACATGTTTGCCTTGTTATGGATCAGCACAGTATTTTGAGTAGTGAGTTTATAAATCTGTTGTAGAAGACATAAAGTTTTGGAGGGAGTATTGTATGCAGCTTAATGCTAAAATAGTTTTAAGCATAAAAAATTATTGTGTGACCTGCAATTAATTCTTTCAAATGGTACAGCAGGAGCCTGCTCTAGCTGTGCAGTCACTCTGACCTGAAATAGGCAAGGCTGTCTGGCTGTCTCAGTGCTGCTGGTTCCAGTTGTCTGATTGATCTGCTGCATGTGATATCAACCTGAGGATGAAGCCTCCAGTGCTTGACACAGTTTTATGTATGTTTCTGGGAAGCTTTAATGTAAGGAAGTCTCTGTGAAGGGATGCCCTTGCAGAATGTGCATGTGCAGTGGCTGCAGTCTGTATTCCCTCAGTCTCACTTGAGTCAGAAGAGGCAGAAAGATGGGAGTCGTTGGTTGTAATTTTACACCTGAGTAAATATATAACCTAATTTATTTTAAAAAGGACTGCCTTAAGAAAAAGGCCTTCCCCTTTTGATTAAGGGAAGTTCTATATTGATTAATTTATTTGTTTAATTCTAATATAACTCTAGGTAAGAATGGAGTGCCAGTGGCTGAAAACTTCCGACTGGAGCAAAGTACAATAGCAGATACGGTCCAAGCGGGACAAGTGCGTGTTAAAACTCTCTATCTCTCAGTGGACCCCTACATGGTAGGTGATGGACTTGGAGCTAAGCCAGAAAATGTTCTTTTAAGTACTTTCAACTCTCTACCTGTCATGATGTTTAACACCAGAGTTACCAATCACAGAACAAATATATATCCAGTGTAACTTAGTAATTGTGTTCGTTCTGATGGTTATATTGGGAAGGAATTTGGCATTAATATGTTTGGGATATATATAGAAATATGACTTTATTGGATCAGGAAGAGACTGTAAGCCTGGGTATGGCATTACAGATTTGTTTGCATCAGCTTTTTCTGAACTTGGCCTTTTTTGTATTTTTTTTCCAGTCATGCAAAATTACAGAAATCATGTGGTTGAGAGAATTGTGGATTGAAATGGAACTGAAGAACCAGACAGACACAGTCTGTAAAAGCTTGCTATAAAGAGAATTCCGATCATTTATTCCCTCCATAGATGGCAATAGTAGAAAAAAAACCAGACTAGATTTCAAGAAAGTACATTTAGCTTGAGAGTTAAGGAAAAGTTTAAGAATCCTGAGATGCTGGCTGTAGCTACATGGGAAGCTGCATAGAAAATACATCACATTTCAAGATGTTTCATTAAACAGATCTCTGTCAGGGATGGTCTACATATATTTGACTGCTCTTCAGTGCACAGGCATAGACTAAATGACTTGTGGGCATTCTTTTTCAATCCAGCATTTCTAGGATTCCTTCAGTTGAGGAATGGCATTTGTAGGGTCCTCATCAGAACCGAGCCAGTCATTGTCAATTCTGCTCATGGTCCATCCTCCTTTTGTACTGAGCAAACAAGGGGAAAGAGGGATCTAAGAAAAGATTACGAATACTAGAGGCTTATTGAGGGCTTTTTGAGTAGCCCTTTGTGTTTGAAGTTCGAAACACATCTTCATCCCCCACTCAACTTGAACTGATAAACAAGCCGTGTTCCACCAGTGCCTTTCATTAAACCTTGTCTTTCAGCGCTGCCGAATGAATGAGGACACGGGCTCGGATTACCTGCAGCCCTGGCAGCTGTCTGAAGTTGCTGACGGTGGGGGCATCGGGGTTGTGGAGGAGAGCAAGCACCCCAACCTCGCTAAAGGAGACTTTGTAACTTCCTTCACTTGGCCCTGGCAGACGGTGGCAATTCTTGATGGAGACTCGCTTCAAAAGGTAATAGAAATGCAAAGCCCAGGTTGTGACTGTTTTTTTCCTAAACCCTTTTTCTCCGCCCTCAAACCTCTTTTTTCCCTAAATAGCTGCTAATGACATTCTTTTTTGTGCAAAAGAAGCATACTTATTGAAGCAATCAGTTCTCAAAAGGCAGATCAACTCATAGGTGCCAAGATTTATATATATATTTTTAATAACAATTTTGCTGGTTAATAGACAGGCCAGTATTATTTTATTGGTTTTTTTTTAATTCCCTGAAGCTGCTTCAGTTAAATAATTATCTGAATTATTTTAATTCTAATAGAACTTCTTGTTCATGAGAGTATAACTGTAAGACATTAAAGACATTAGGTATATTTAATTTATTTTTCTAACTTATGTTAGTAAAAGCTTTTACCTGAGGTTTTACATTCACATGAGTAAGGGTATTCAATATTAAGTTAAAAGTGGAGAGGTTTCAGTGCATTAGGGATATTGTGTTGATTGTTCTCTTGTAACAGAAAATTACTGTAGTTTGAGAATTTATACTTTCCAATAAACTCCTTCCTTTAGAACTCTTTGTCACTGATCTGCAAACACCATATTTGATAAAATGGTGCATTTTTATGCTTTTATGCTAGCATAGGGATAGTTCACCATTGTTGGAAACTTCTTATCTCACAACTGCTTTTAACACTTCCATAATTTAAGTTTTTGTGAGTTACTTTGTTTAAAAACCTTTTCTAAAACCACAGAGACATAACATTTTTGTACAGACTTGTTGTTAGAATAGAGCTAGGAATAGCTCATCCCTACCAGTTTTACCTCGCCTGGTAAATATCCTGAATTAGTTTTCTACCCTCAGGCAATCTTGCAAAAAAGAGCAAAACCTCATCTTAGAAAAAAATGATCTCCTACCTACTTTCTGTTCCCTAGCTGGTACCACAGCTTGTAAATGGACGCCTTTCCTACTTTCTGGGTGCAGCTGGCATCACGGGACTGACGGCCCTGTTGGGAATCAGGGAGAAGGGACACGTGGCTGCAGGTGCAAATCAGACCATGGTGGTGAGCGGAGCGGCCGGTGCCTGCGGCTCTTTGGCTGGCCAGGTAGGTGCAGGCCTAGGGCATACAAACATACTCTGTTAGCAGCTTTTGTCTTCTGAAACATACTGGTTATTAAATGTACAGGTAAAATCTTCATAAACGTAAACAGGTATAACCCTGTGGGAACGGCCAGTTTCACAGATTTGGCACACACGCTCCCTGTGAAAGACTTGACATATGAAACTTAAGTTTCAAGAGAAGGGAGAGAACACAGATGGTGGAGATTACTTGTTGCTAGCACAAGTGAAATAGATTGTGGATATAGACATGTATTTATTATACATTTATATGGTAGCCTGTCATCCCAACACTGTATTGACTGGAGACCTTCATTTTTTTTCTCTATTAGAAAATAGTAATGTGGTAAACCCTTTGTGCTGTGTTCCATGACATCCTTTGTCTTTTGAGGTTTACAGTCCTTGTATCCTCCTCTGCTTTGTGGAACCTGTTTGGAGTATGTATGTGCATATCTACAAATCTCTCTCTCTCTCTATATATATATACACACACAAATAAAATTGATATTAAGGAAATTTTAGACCTACTAATAAAGAGAAGCTATGAAGAAACAATGCATGAGCAAATCTATGAAGATTGTATCTAAATAAATTATTGTCCATTTTTTTTCCCTTTTATTAGTTATGTTATGGTACTTGGCAGATGGTAGTTTTCTACTATATTTGGTTCTCCAGTCCTGGCAATCATTATTTATTCCACAAACATAGTCTTCTGCATTCAGTGGGTTTGAAAAGATGGCAAATTTTGATTGTACCTGCCCCGAGCATATTTGTGAGGAGGGAGGGACAGGAGGCAGTTGTGTCACATGAGGTGTTTGCTGCCTGAGGTTTAGTGGGATGGGAATAACTGTAACACCCCTTAGGGACCCCCTTTCTTCCACTGGTACTTTTATGCAGATGAATGATCCATTTTGTCTTTATTGCTTGGGGGTTTTAGTTACTTTGTTTGTTTGTTTTTTTAAATGTGTGCCTGCAGATTGGCCGTCTGGAGGGCTGCTCTAGAGTGGTGGGGATTGCTGGCACAGATGAAAAGTGCTCCATTTTGGTCCAAGAAATGGGGTTTGATGCTGCTATCAATTACAAGAAGGGGGATGTGGCAAAACAGCTACGTGAACTCTGCCCAGGTGGTGTGGATGTTTACTTTGACAACGTTGGTGGAGACATCAGTGATACGGTTATAAGTCAGGTGATTATTCCAGCTGTCAGGTTTATTCTAGTCATTCTCCAGTGTCTGCATGCTCAGCTTTCAATTAATTCACACTGGAGTCCAGCCTGTAATACAGCACGGCAGGCTTTCCACATCAGTGATCAACTTCAGGTGCTGATTCTAGGGGCTCACAGTAAGATAACAATTTCCTATGTTCTATTTATTGCCTTTTTAAATTACACTAGTCTGTATAGAAGTTATTTCCCCACTATTGCCTTGCATTTTTACCTATTTTAATGTTGTCATAGATGGAATGGGACTCCATGTAATTCTCCCAGTCTTTTATAGGAAATGTGGCTAGTGAAAATTTTGCAATAACATCTATTGCATCTGAAAAGTTTAGTTTCTGACATCGATTCTCACTTTATGCTGCCCCAAACAGATGAATCAGAACAGCCATATTATTCTGTGTGGACAGATTTCTCAGTATAACAAAGACGTGCCTTATCCCCCTCCACTGTCTCCTGACACAGAAAAAATACAGAAAGAAAGGAACATCACAAGGTACATTTCTCCTCCAGAACTTGTGACCAGATTCCAGGTAGAATTTTCATACGGTGTTTGGAAAGTAGTCTGTAATCTGCAGTAGCTACTTGTAATTGGAACAGGATGTTGCCATGCCTAAAAAGGAAAATATAACCATGATATCAGTAGATCCTTTCCCTTACATTTGTCTTTATCAGCATAAAAACTGGGAAAGGATGTTTTTATATAGAATCATAGATGTCAGTTGTTACATTTTGTTTGAGGTTGCTTGATTTAGTCCTTTAATCCCTGACAATTCTTTAGTACAAGGGAAGGTGTTGCCATAGTTCTGTTCTCAGATGTTTTGCAAACTGCCTTCTCTCAAAATGTTGTAGTTCAGGCATAAGGATGCAGCTGATGCAGTGATTTTATTGAAATTACATTTTTAGTATTTGGGGGTTTATTAGATAATGGAACTGTAGGTGTGACAGATATATATGGGTAAAACATTTTCATTATGTTCTGACTCTGGGAATTGCTGAATTTCCTCTTAGGATTCAGATGGAGCTAAGGTATAGATTAGGAGGAGAGTCTTAGATTTTTCAATCTTTGCATTGTGGGACATTTGTGAGACTTGATTTCTGTGCAAATCAATTGATCTCTTCTAATTAAAATCTCTCCTTGTCCCTGTTACTGTTGTCTGCCCTTTTAAAAAATTGATAAAATTAGTAAAATACACCATGCATAGTAGAATGCAGTGGAGAATTTAGTCAGTATGTCCCTATGAGTAATTATCATTTTTGATGATAATTTCCATTTCTCAATTGCTATGGAAAGCTGTGACAGCAGGATATGCAGAATTGTGGCGAACCTAAAAGTTAAGTTATTCTCACTATCTGGTTTCAGGTTCACTAATTATTCTTCCTACCACTGAAAAAAATAGAAAAAAAAAAGATAAAAATTAATAGGAATTTGCTCACATTTTATGGATAATTACTTATTCTGGTGATAGTACTTTACTACTCGATTTTTATTACTCTTCTCTCTGATTCTTGAAGAAAATTTCCTAAGACTGATGTTACTGTCAAGCTCCCACTGCAGGAAGTTGTCCCAACAAAATGGCAAGGCCCTGAGCTACATTTCTTTATGATTTGTGCTCATAGCCCTTCAGTTTCAACAAGGCTGTTCTCTGAAAAGATTTTTAAAGATTTTCAAGTACATTGACCAAAGTTTCTTAAGCTAAAGCTCATTCTTTTCTTTCATAGGGAAAGATTCTTGGTGTTGAACTACATGGACAAACATGAAGCTAGTGTATTACAACTCTGCCAGTGGATCCAAGAGGGTAAACTGAAGGTGAGAACTTCTTGGTTTAGTCTATGGCCTTTGATACTCCCTCCTACTACAAGAAAACTAATTTCTTTGTGTCTGGCTCTCTTACTGTGCCTCAGGATTGAACAGACCTTTTAAAAAATGTGTAAGTATAATTGAAAGCTTATTAAGTAGTGCTGTTTTAAAAGATACTTGTTGAGAACGGTCTGGCTGTAGTATGACTGACTTCTCTGATTATATGCTGCTCATGTCTGTATTCTTTATTTCAACATAGAGTGCAAGTGCTTTTTGACTGAAAGATTCAGGCTTTCAAAAATATGTACTGTCAAATACCTGATGAGTTAAGGTATTTTGAATGCTGAATGCTTTTGAGGATCTTATTGGAAATTTTACTTCAAGCTTTATAATAACCATTTATTACTTTGTAATGAGTATATGCTTAACTGTGCCTTCCCTGTGAGGTCTGTCTGAATTAGTTTTTGTTTCTTCAAGTGATCAGTAATTTTCCTGGGAAAATACCAAGACATTAAATTTTGGTAGGGCCAGGGGTCTGATTGAAGAATTAACCCACCTGCAAATTTATCAGAAAATATTCGCGCCTCTCTTGATGAAAGAATCTGGTCCAAACAGAGCCCTGTAGTGAGAGAAGTCTTTAGATTTCGGTGGTTTCTATGGCAGTTTCTTGGCGTATTTCTAAGAAATGTGAAATGCTATTCTTGTTTGAGGAAAACTGAAAGGACTTGTTTGCATTGACAGGTCAGAGAGACTGTTGTAGAAGGCTTAGCAAACATCGGTGGTAAGATATTTACACCATTTTTGAAGAATAATGACCTGATTTTATAAAATGACATTAGAGATTAACTACCTCCTTTGTTTCATTTGCCAATTTAGGTTTTCGTATTTTATCAAAAACATTATTTTTATGTTATAATAATTTTTTCACTGATTATTAAATTTTTCTGTAAGAGAATTATTGTATCTTTAAAAATCATGGAATATACATTTAGATTTTTTATGGTTGTTTTAGTACTGAGGAGAATGTATTCTTAGACTGCTACCTTAGCAGCTGGTGATAGTCGTCCATCTTAGAGGTTTACATTTCTGCCCCTTTCTTTGAACTTGTGTGTAAGGAAATGCTTTTTTTAAGTCCTTGAACTTATACTTTAAAAACTCAATATCTAACAGAGGTTGTTATTGGATTTGCTAACAAAAAAATAAAATGAAAAGTATACAGAGGAAAGGGCAAAGCACCTTACTAAAGAAAGTAAAAATTAATATATTTTAATAGAACAAAATGTTCTGTAGTCTCTTCAAGGTATCTGTAACAAAGGAAATAAAAAAATGAAGGGGGTCTGGTGACATGAGCCATGTGATATGTTGTAAAAATGCTTCCCTTTCAAGGAAGAGGGAAGAGTGTGATTTAGTCCATTTAGGCATTAGTCCCACGAGATTGAAAACTAGTAGAATTAAGTGATAACTAAATCTCATAGATTTCAATTTATTCTAGTCATTGCTAATTCCTCCTTACTGGTATACATATGTATTTTGAAGTAACTTGGTCAAATCTATCAGTCATATATCATGCTTTCATACTTTGTTTACTCAAAGATATATTCTTTTGTACCAGCTTCTCCCACTATTGTACAATATTTATAAACCTTTTCTTTCACAAATGTTTGTGTGACCCACAGCATTTGTGGGCTGTCCAATCATGCCTTATCTCTTTCCTGCTTGCGTGACATATCACAAAACAGCAAATGTAGTCTTTAACTTGTATAGGGTCAAACAGTTGCTTACAGATATTTTTTTTTATTGCACAAAGCTGCAGCTTATTACAGGCTAGCTTTTTTTTTTTTTAATCCCCTTCTTAATTTAGTACATCATTAAGGATAAATATTATTAGGTCCAAAGTGGTATCTCTCCTTTTTGGGGAGCTGCTTAATACATTTGCTTCTACCATTTTTTAGTTTCTTTTTTAGAAGCTACTTAGCTTGTTTTGCTTGGCATTAACTTATTTCATTATTTCTCTTGAAGCTGCTTTCCAGTCCATGATGAATGGAGGCAATATTGGAAAACAGATCGTCTTGATTTCGAAGTAAAAGTCATTGGTTTGAGAAAAATAATTGCATTCTCTCTCTAACAGTGGGCAAGTTTTTACTTATACTAATTTCCAATTCTGAAATAAACCATTAAGTCATTCTGTATGTACGGAAAGCAGAGATTTTGGGATGCTAATAAATTAATTTGAACGGGAAACAGCAATGCAATCATTTATACTCTAAATGAGTAATACGTTCTTGACATGATTTTGACAGTTGCCACCTACACTTGCAAATATTTAATGGGTGTGGTTTAAAAGAACATCCTGTGCTGTCCCAAGCACAGGCTTATTACCTGGTTGGTGTGTGACAGCACTTCACACACCACGGTGAGGAATTCCTGTTTCTTTATTGTATTCTGTGCAAACTAGTAAATTAGGGGGCAACCCACAGAAGTCTGGCTCATCACCATCAAAACTTTACACTCTTTGCACGTTTTAGCAAACAAAGCCATCAGCATTCATTAGTTACAATTTATATAGCTTTTTCATTAATTAGTACTCAGACAATTATTTGCTAATTATATCTCTTGCTTCTATGCTAATTATTCCACATGTGCACTTCTTCCCCCCATTCCATTTGGGGATCTGTGTTAACTTGGTGGTCAGGGGGTTGGTGGTTTCAATCTCTCCTACAAGGATTACCTTTCCCCCAGTGACTGCTTGGTCCTGCTGACTTCACTCCAAGGGCTCTCATCCAGACAGCCCATTTATTTTGAGATTGTGTTCTTTTCCTTAAAACAAAAGATTAGCCATGCCTACAAGTTTCACCGTGCAATTGCTTAATCATAACTGCCTAGCTATAGGTACTGATTAACAACAAAAAACCTGCGAAGTTTGATTCAAATCTTGAGGAAGTAAATATCACAATATTTGATGAAGAGCTACTCCAGAGTGAGGTCATCTCTGGCACCACGACTTGACATACCTTCCACGAGTAATTGTCCTCTAGACAGTTATTTTTCATAACTGGAACAAAATATGATAGAATTATAATATTCCCAGCACTATTATTTTTATAGGAATTGCTTAGTAATCCACACAAGTCAGCAGTCTATTAAGAGCTGTGATGTGAGGGATGATTCAGAGTGAGATCATGCTGAGATACTGATTCCTTACCATAATAAAGGCAGCTTGATTGCAGTAGCATTCAGGTAGTTAGGTAAGCTGTGGAGGGCAATACAGGCTCAAGCAGCATTAGTCAAAAGGCTTCAAGACAAAAAGATAGGGACAGTCAAAGGAAACCTCACCCTGGTAACCCCAGTGTTTACTGTTCTCACAGAAGTGTTCCTTTACTTGTGAATCCTGGTTCATGTCACCTCTTAGGAATAAAAAAGCCAAAGGGAGAAGATCCTTTAAAAAGTGCCATCAGTTATAAAAACTGATTTTTTTTTTCATTTTGTCCTAATTTCTTAATATTTGTAATAGCGTGGATCTTCAGCTATCATATATTTTGTACTGTGAGAGGTGTCATTTAACAAAGGGTGACAAATAACTGGTAACAAAAATCCAGTATGGTTTGGAGGTTGCTTCTCATGGTAATTAGTCCACATTTGCAGTCTTTCACTTCTTTTGGGTTGGTGGGCTTCCTGAGTCAGTGGTTGTGATCTCCCCATGTCAGAATTACCTTTATCCAGTCAGAGCCAATTTCAGCACAGTTGCTGAGTTGTCTTTATTAGTTTCTTCCTTATCCTGGGAGTTCTGCCAGATGTCCTTATGGCCTGTAAACTCTGCGTTCTTTGTGTCCTCTGTCAGTAGTACATTCCCCCCAAGCTTTGCTAACCTCCCACTATGCCTGAGATGAAGCATGTCAAGGAGGCCGACAAGTACTTTAACACCTGGGCATCACTTAGAGCTTGCTTCTTAGCTGCCACCTGCATTATGGATTGTATCTTCTTTTTTGTGATTAGGCTTGAAAATATATAAATATCAAATATCAAAGAACATCCTTTCTTAAGAGAATTTTCAAATATTTCTCATTTTACAACAATAAGGCAGGACTATGTTTCATAACCCCCTCCTGATTCCCTGTAACTCTCTGGGCAAATTGTTAATTATTTCTGTCTCTTGGGATGTCAGCATCATAATCAGACTATTCCCTTTTATCTCATTGTTTTACTTTCCCTTTATTGCATTCCATGTTTTCTAGGTCAAGCTGTTCTCCTTTACTCAAGAACAGACCCATATATCTGTTTCTTATCTCCATCAACACAGCTGGTGTTGTTCTTCCAACAGGGTTCAGTACCTGGAGTGCAAAGCCGGTATCTGGCCCAGAGCCAAGATACTTGGTTTATTTCATGTTTGCACCAAGATGGGTGCTAGGTAGTAATTCCACAAAGCCAACTTGGAACACATACATCTTTATACATTTCAGATTTGCCTCTCTCTATCTAATACAGATTCATTTTTACTCATAATTTACTGGTATCTTTGCTAACTAGGTCTGCATGTGCATAACTGCTCATCTTTTGAGCCAGTGGGTTTCCTGAGTCCATGGTCATGATCTCACACTGCCAGAATGTCCTTTTTCTCTAAGAACACTATTTCTGAGCCAAAGCAGTTCACCATCTTGATTTAAGATGGGCCCCTTAGAACCTGTTGGCTGAGGTCCTTGTTTCTTTGTTCATTTACTGATCTCTTTAGGTCATCTTGACATTCTGCCATAATCTAGCATTTTTTCCATATACACAGAACAGCAACTCCTGTAACTCATAGTGCACTGGCACAACTTCTAGGAAACAAGTACAGTCTTTTATTCAAAAAGGTGTCAAGGGAGGAGTCATACAAACACTGACGAATAGTCATGCTGTATTCTGTGACAAAATTCCTAATGCACATGGGCAAATCGGGGTCCAGTTCATGATATTATGTTTACGCAGACAAATTTCCCGGGGCGGGGGGTGGGGGGAATGTCTCTGAGTATTACAGTAATCAAAGGTAATTCTAAGTTACAATTTCCTTCTATCAGATGTCAAGTTACTATTTAACCTTATATTCTATTACAGTTTCTGTTTGAGACTCTTTGAATAATTAGTTGTTAACTAAAAAAGGATTTATAATATTCTGTTCCTGGGGCTTCTTCACATAACATTCTATTCCTGAGGACTCCTCACTGCTCTATTACTCCAGCCCCCGTTGTTATGGTTTCAAAGCTGACCTACAGCTGTTAGGGGCTTTTTGTGAACTGCTGTGCATTTTTATCTTCACGTGACATCATGACCACAGTAAGGAAGTTCAGCTACAATCTTTATAAATAAGCATTTGCAAAGGATGATAAAATGTAAACAGTATTGGGCAGAGACATCTTTTTTTCTTATTTTTGGTTAAGCCAATCTGCTTTGTATTTATTAGTCTTGTGCATTTACATTCCCATCCCAGTACCTTGAAGTATTGCTGTTGTCTGCTAGATATTTCATTTTCTTCCCTTCTGCTTTCTTCCCTTCCATTTTCATCCCTTTCCTGTATTTTTTTTTTTTTTTTTTTTTTTTTTTTTTTTTTTGNTTGGTTTTTTTTTTTTTTTTTTGTGTGTGTGTTTTTGGGTTTTTTTGTGTGGTTTTGTTGTGTGTTTTTTTGTTTTGTTTTGTTTTGGGTTTTTTGGTGTGATGTTGGTTTGTTTTGGGTTTGGTTTTTTTTTTTTTTGGTTGGTTTGGTTCGGTTTTGGTTTTGATTTTTTTTTTTAGTTCATCTTGTTTCTTGTCCTCCTTTTTGGCTTCTTCATTGACAATGAGAAAAACGTGGTGTTTTTCATAAGAGCACCTGTTAGTGTTTAGTGCTAAGCTGTACAGTTAAATGTCAGGATTTCATGCAAAATGCCACCAACACCATGAAAAGATCTTTCCAGCCCAGCCAGCCCAGACATAAATGTTTCTTACTGCAGTTTATAGTAGCTATTACAAAAGTGAAGAGACCTGAGGCAGATGCCTTTCAAATAGCTTAATACCTTCATTCAATATTTTAATGCATTGATTGGGGAAGAGGAAAGTGCAGGATTACTTAGTCCTGTTTCTAACATTGCTCTTCTCTTTAGCTATACTACCCTTCTCTTTACTGGCTTCTCTTCACAGTGGGAAATGTTTATATAATCCATAAATACATTACTAGGGGAGAAAAGAAGATCACAGGCAGATGGCATTATCCCACAACTAGAAATGGTAGCAGCAGCTGGAATAAGCTTCAAACTGAGAAAACACTTTGAGACAACTCAGGACTCTTTAGGAAAAAGCATAGAAGTAAGCAGAAATGAGACATGATGTTTTAGCCACACTAACACAGAATTTTGTAACCAGAAGTATAGATTAAAAGTAGTAAGAGAAAAAGTAGTGAAATTTACTTTTGCTACAATACTCTGGTATGGGTAGAGTGATGGTAAGAGTGCTGTATGTGCAACAGACCCTATTCTCTGTAAGATAGCCAGGAGGTACCAAGAAACAAGGCTGCAGTGAGGAGTAGTGAGAAAAAGATGACTCCATAAATCTGCAAAATTAGTGCAAAGCAGAGGAGGATGGCTCTATAAATCCAGGAAACAGAGAGACAGGAACAACTGCCTGATAAAGCCAAAGAAGAAGTTTGCTTGACTTTTGTGCTAAGCTTTAGTCATTAGCATAGTAAAATACAATCCCATCAGCCACTTTCCCCTAGAGCAAAATAAAAGAGTTGTGTGCCTTTAAATGAAGGCAAGAAAATGTATAGCCAATGACTGCAGGGTGAAGGCTGTTGTTCCAGGGGTTGGGATATATAAAAGTAGGTACTGGCACTGCAGGTGTGCTGGCTCTGTGGATCCACTGCCCAGCACCCACTCTGCACACACAGGAAGTGCACCTCTCAACTCTGTGTCCATTGGCTTCTTGCACACCTGGTGAGAGAACCCATAGCTGGGACAACAGGAGTTTTGGTGACACAGCCACAGATCTGGATTGTCCTGCTGTCCCAGCTGCAGTGAATCAGATGGCACAGCTCTCCAGTGTGCACTGACCCCTCGATCAGGGACCACACTGAATCTTCCCCATCGCTGGGGAGCTGCAATGCCCCAGAGAGGTCTTTGAGGAAGCCAAAGGGGGTTGTGTGTCAGCTTTCCTGGACCTCCAGAATTTTCTAGATTGGTAAGTGCACTTTTGTTCCTCTTTCTTCTTAAAAAAAAAAAATCAGCTTCCAGACAAGCCACGCATGAATGCTCAGAATGGGGGCTTAATCTGTCCGTGGGTTCAAGTGGTGTGCAGTGCAGAGACTGTTGGAGAGGCCAGCCTAAGGGTAAAAGTATTGGGTAACATTATATTTAACAATGGGAACAAGTCAAAAGATATGGAGTATATTATTGCCACTTCTTGTTCTCTCTAATCACATAAAAGTAATTTAATTTTGAAATGTCATTTTATTAGCAATTTTTCAGTATTGTATCTCACAAATAAATTTTGTGCCCAGTCTCTGATTTTTTAACAGCTTTGCAAAACAATCTTTTGTAGCAACAAATTACATTCTTTATTCTCTTAATAGTGTATTTAAGTCATGTAAATGGGTGCTCTCTCTTTTTCCTATTACACTGAAAACATTACATTATTATTAGTATTACATTACTATTTTCCTATATCATCAAAGAACGGAAATTAAGGAATGGGAAAACTGTCACCTGTTAGAAATAACAGAAGTCCTTGTCGTAGTCAATATTTTCTTCCAATTTATTTTCCTGTGTTCTACTACAGTCACTGCTGTTTTTTTCCAAAGGGACCATAAATAAATTAGCCCTTTTTTTTCTTGAGAAACATAAATAAGCGCTGTAAAATTACCTAAAGTATTTTAAATGTTTCACTCACAGCAGGTCTTTTGTAAAGCAATGCAGTGTTCTTTACAGATCAAGGCACCTCAGCTTTCTTGCTCTGGATCATTACATTCTTCATTAATGTAACTAACTGTTCTATCATTTTTGTACTTTAAAAAAATGAAAAAAAAGAAATGAGTTTTCTTAGGTCACTCTTTGGTGCATTTGGCTGAGACCCAGAAACACAGCTGAGACCCAGAAAAACAGAAATTACAGACTTTATAGGCATCACACCATAGTAGTCCTTCAGCCTTTCCCATCCTGAGGACATTGTCTCTGTTCTTTGCTTTAAAGCTGAAAACCCCAGCACCACTGATAATTCACTGTCCTTTCACAGGTCATGGGTGGCAGGACTGGCAGCCTCAGTAGTGGAAAATGAAACTCCTTCCTTCCAGAGAGTAAGCTTGTTAATTAGCCAGCACTCCCAGGGCAAGAGCTATAGGCTATACAGCTCAGGTAAACATGAACACAAATACATACACACACCTTAAAGCCTATAATCTGCTTGTATACAGCATTATGAACTGAAAACATGTATGGTACAGGACTCTGACTGTAAAGGCTGCTACAGCACCTTTGTAATCACTATTACTTCATAAAGCCATCTGGTCTAGTATTGTAAAAACACATGTCAACCCTGAAATAAAAATAAATTATACACAAATCCAGAAGCTCATCAAGTTCTATGCTCATTTTTTGAAGCATTATAAAAATCAAGAATTAATTAAAAGTATTTTTCCATTCACAGTAGTAATAGGCAAACATTTCCATTTGTGAGCCATATGGACATATCTATCTCTGTATGACTAAAAAAACCTCATTGATGAGATTATTCCACAGTTTACTGTATTGATGTATAATGCATAACTGTATTATATAACATGTATTATACAGTGTGTTGTATAATACAAGGAAAGTGTGTCTAGCATATTGTACATTTACTATTTAATACAGTTCTGTAGCAGTGCAGGTGCAGCTTTGGGTCTTACCACCTAATGGTTGGGGTGTATGGAATTCCAGCATCACAAAATGATAAGGTTGTACCTTGACAGTTTTTAAGACAGAACTTGGAGTACTTACATTGTATTTCAGGAGCTTTGACAGTTTTTAATCTCTATTATATAAGTTCTGAGCTCTGATGATTTCAGTGTCCAGGTTTTATAAATGAGAGCTGCGGTCAGTACGACCAGCCATGTTCTCATTGGGGAGAGGAAGAACGCCAAGGTGCCGTATGTTCGCTGCAGGAAATAGCAGGAATAGACCTGCCAGGCCAGGAGCAGGGCCATGGCCAGGTGAACAAGCACAGCCACGAGGCGTCGGACGTGACGGATGTGGGAACGGAAGCTGTGGCCCTGGCATCGCAGCAGCAGGCACCAGCACAGATAGGCCATCAGTGGCAGGTTGAAAAACATCATCTGAAAGGAACAGTGAAGAAAAATAAGACCATGAGCAAGCCAGGGGTTCTGGGTAACATCTGTGAAGGCTTAAAAACATATGCACAGCTGTCCCATTCTAAGGGCTAAGTACAATTCCCAAAGATGGAATCTCAGGATGCACCTCTGTGACTCTGCAGCTGCTAAAGCTGCAACTGCCTGTGCCTGAGTCCCAGAACAAGCATTCCTGCCCATTCCCGTGCGGTAAGAGGCACTAATATACAGCTGACATTTCCTGGAACTGATGCAGGGAGACTGACTTAGCAAAAAATTAGCAAGGCAAAACCAGACAGTCTGTATGTCAGCTTAACTCTGACCCAGCCCACGGCGGTGTCACATTGGTACAAGGGAGACACCACGAAGAAGGAGGCAATGCTGGTTTGGTCCTTTATCTTAAATGCCAAGGAATAACACCTTGTGTTTCAGATTAATGGGGAAACCACTCCTGGGATAACTGGACTCATGTGCACTTAGAGAGTGACACCTACTGATCTAAAGAGTTATTAAGGCTGCAAGGGCTGCCCTGGCCACTCAGTTTTTTTGCTTAATCACATTGTGTGAGCCAAGGGCAAAACCAGAAAAATTACAGAAAATGTAGAGTTGTAAATCTATAGAGACAGCCTCTAATCCAGATATCCAGGGAGTCCAAAGCAATATTTTATTAGAGAAAAAGAGAAGTTGGTGAAAATAATGCACAGCCTTCTTCCTTTCCTTAAATCTGTAGAAAGGTACGAAAGAACTCTTGTAGTCAAGCATGGTCACTAATCTCTCAACTTCCAAGACTCCTTTCTTTAAAAAACTATTAAAAAAATAATGGAAAAAAGCCCCTGAGAAAAAAGAAGCTGGTTTTTAGCCTATATTTCATAAATACTTACCTGTAAAATCCCAACCACAAATGTCATACTGCCTTGTAGGAAGGAACCCCCAACAAACACTCCAAAGGAAAAACAGGCCCCCATCTGGCCATCTATCAGTTCACCTACAAACCATGGTCCTGCAAGAGAGGAAACCAAACATCACCATCAGGAAACACAACAGAGACACAGCCCTTTCCCACACGGCCCTTTGTCCCCTGAGACTTCCCTATTGCTTGTCCAGAGTAATCAGCCTCATGTTTTCATATTCAGCAGACAGCAGTCTGGTGTGAAAATACCACAGTATTACAGGGGGTTGTGGCATGCAATGAAAATACTTTTGAATTAGTTTCATCTCTGTGACAATTTTCAACACCACATGTTATAATATCTTCCTTATGAGAGAGGTGAAAAGGTGGATCCTTTCAAAGGGTAGCTTTTTCCCAGAATTACAGCAAGATATATGAAAAATGTGGTCACAAACAATTCTAGCCTGGCTCAGCATAGAAATTAAAATGGGGAGGCTGCTCTGTGTTATGCATACTACACTGACTAATGAGAAAATGGCTATTTCAGTAACATGTTATCAGAGGAGAATAAGCTCAGATTGTTAGTTCTGATGCTAACAATCAAAAATACGTGAAAACCAAACTGAATTTAAAAATACTTACTTTGCTTTCAGAGTAATTTAACAATCTAAGTGTTTCATTAATTCAGGGCTTCTAAGTTAGGCTCTTACAAATAAAAGTTTAGTCTCTTTGGACATTAACTTTAAAGTTCCACATAGATTTTGTAACTTAAGTAGATTTTCCCCATTCTCCAAGATGTTAGAATTCTTAATTTTCAGCATGATCTAATGTGTAATTTCAAAATACTAATTTATGTCCTCCAGTACTCTAGGCTACTTACCCAGAATGGTATATAAATTCAGAACCAGAATTGAGTAATAGAAGGTGTTTGTTTTACTGAAGACATGAAGAGAATATGAAGTCAGAGTGAGTAATCCTGGCTTTCCTAAACAAAGACAACATTTAAGAAAAATACACTTAATTCAGTTTGCAACACCTCCCCAGACATGTATGTATGTATAATACTGGTCTTTCTGAAATAAATCTGCACATTATTTACTCATTCTTTTAAATAAGGAATATAAAAATAATATTTGGTATGTCTGCAGAAAAACGCAGAGGAATGCATTATATTACTGTGATAACTGAAAGTAAATAACCAATAAATAAAACAATCTATATTAAAAACAGCAGAGGAACCTGCCATTCTAAAGGAATACACTTACTGTATGTAAATAATACTGAACGACCATTCTATACCCAGAAAATGAAGTTAGCTAGAATGAAAAACATGGAGAAAGTATGTATTAAATTAAAAGTAAGAGAATCAAAACAGTAACTCTGCAAACCCAGAAAGGTGGGTCAGCCTGGACTAGATTAATTTGATTTCCTTTGATTAAATCTACTTTAGTGAGATCTGATAGCAACTCAAGGCTAGGCATTAAAATGACATTATTCTGACAAGTGTGTGGTGTTAACAGAAAAAAGCATTAGTAGCTCTCTAACTGAAGCAGACAATTCACAGATCCTTCCTAAAAGGCTCCACAGAGCCTTCCTAAAAAGTTAGCTTGTAGACTTACATCTATTATGTGGCCTTCTCACAAAGAATTAACCCCCAGAGGCCAAGCTTCACCTTTGGAAATCAACAGCTCTAACAAATTTGTTTACTAAGTTGTCAAACGTTTGTCATGGTCCACACGGACCTAGCTGACAACAGAGTCAGTTTTTTTTTAATATTTAGCTGCTGAGTTCCATAAAGGCAACTGAAAATCTGATTATTTTCTATGTAAGCAGTTGCTGTAGTTACCTCAGGATGCTACACAATTAGGAGTATAAAGAAAGGGACAAAACCCCACATGAATAGGAAGGGAGGTGGCTTCCAGAAAAATCTCATTAGTAAGGTGTGGTTCAAATGATTGTTTAAAGGCTAAACTAAACACCATGAGCTTAATAGTAATAATTTTCATTTACTAGATGTATCACAAACTAAGTATCAAGTTATGACAGAAATGGCCTTAATGTTAATTTGAGAAAGACACAATCCTGTTCACGTTCTTTGCAAAAGTTAACAAATACTGTCTTTGCAAAAGGAAATCTGTTTCTCCACTCAGGCAAGACAGAATTCTGTGACAACTGTAGTGAAACAAACACACATAAAGAACTAATACAAAACAAAACATTCCTTTTCCTATGTATTGGATTCTTCAGTGAGAAAATTAAAATGAAACCTTGGACTTCAATCAACTTAATTTTTGTTTAAACAAAGATACCTGCTCAAGCTTCTAGTTTACTTTATTTGATATATTGGAGGTTTTCCAGGTTCTCTTAAAAGCGAAACAGCAGCTTCTGAGAAACCAAACCCCACAGTAGCTGATGCATATGGTGATTAACAGCACAATTACTTACATATTGTTAGCACACAGGTCAACAGTAAACAGACAACAGATCTACTAAAAACAGGTAAACATTAGTTGATACCTTTGAGTGCTGGCTTTTGGAGGTGTCGGAAAACAACAAGCAAGGTAATCTGAATCAGCACAGTCAGTCCAAAGAGCACTCGCGCCTGAAAAGACAGTTTTGACTATAAGCCAGCCCTGGAATAACTGCAGCCTTGGAGCATGCCTTATGGACACTGATAGAATGGTACAAAGATTCTATTTGAAACACATATTCAAAGCTTGTTGGTGTCATTGAACTGAAGAGTAAAAAGGAAACTTAAGTGTTTCTAAGTCCTAGGATTTGTATTGTACTGACTTGAATTCTGCTCAGTGTCTGAAAGTAATAGACCTGATTCCTGAAAAACAGTGTTTGTAAACACATCCATTGAAAAAGTATAGTTACACTTCCAAGGCAAAACATTGTCTGAGCACTGTTCTGAGGAGAAATGCAGTTCAAGACATGGTGCAGAATGTGTGACTGATTAACAAAAGTAAGATAATAATTTTGAGCCAATTATGATAAGAACTACAGTCATGTGGACTTTTTTATGTAGTTCTAGAAGTGCACCTAGACTACATGACATGACGTCCTTCTTAGCATGTACTGAGCTGTAACACATCTGGATATGATCTGGAACTTCTTAAAGTTGATGGGGATTTTGCCCTCCACTTCACTGGAGCTAGTTATAATGTCAGCAGCTGACAGAATATTTGCAGTATTCTTTCCAGAAAACATACTGCAACAGTTCACAGTGAATTTCTCTTCAGTTTAATGTTTCCTTTTTCTACTATCTCCAGTAGCTCTTTTTCAATTTATTGCTTGCACAAAATGTATGTATACTTATTGCCCAAAAATGGATAATTGGGACTAAATCCAGGATGTCAACTGTTTGTAGAAACCATTGTTGCACATTTGTGGTTGAAGTGTGCAACGTGAGAAACTTAAAATGTTTTGGAATTCCAACAAAGATATATCTGGAAAAAGTAAACTGCATTCATGTCTACAAATTCCTTCAAGAATTATGAAAATGCCTACTGCCGCTTGGGAAACCAACATGGAATAAGAGCTGTTTTGCCGAAAGTACTTACTAGAACATAGTGGTCAGTAAGAAGAATAACAGATGACCAAAAGTCAAATCTAAGAGAGAGGTTTTCTTCCATACCAAATAAATGGCCCCGTGTGCCAATTCTTCCTGAAGCATCCTAGATTGATATAAAATGAGAGCAATTACATAGCAGTGGTACAAAAACCTGTCTAGTTAAAGTTCCTAATTATCATTGCAGCTTTTCTAGAAAGATACAATTGATGTACACTTCTCTGGCATACTGCTGTAATAAATTTTACCTACAAAGGATTACTTACAGTCAATTCTGCAGTTTCAAGTAAATTGGTGATTATAAAATCATAATCTGGAAGTACTACATATGAAGAAGAGCCTGTCAGACATCCAGCAACTTATAGAAGACTGTGACTGTTTACTGCCCCCCCCCCCACTCCCCCGCCAGTTGTTTTCTGAAATTTCAATTCTAGGTAGTAGCCCATATTAAAATACTTTGAAATTTTGTTGTGTTTAGTTTCTGGTGTATTGCCATAAACCCATATAAATAAACAAACATTTGTTTATTGTGAATTGTCATTTATTCAACAGTTTGAGGACAGTGTTTCAGGCGTGGCCTGACAAGCACTCAGTAGAGCAGGATAGTGACTTATCTTGGCTGGTGCCCTTGTGGATGCACCCCAGCATCCAGTAGATTTTCTCTGCTGCACCAGCACACTGTTCATTCACACTGAGCTGGTGGTCCACCAGTACACTGAGGTCCTTTTCACAGAGCTGCTCCCCAGACAGGCAGATCACAGCCTGTGCTGCACTCCTGGATTATGTTTTTCCAGGTCCAAGTCCTTACACTTTTCCTTTATGAACTTTATAATGTTCTTCTTGGCCCACAATTTGCCCTTGGTTGGCTCTTCCCAGTCATGTGCTTCATCTGACTTGAGATAGCCCCCCCACAAGGATTTGTCTCCTAATTTTCCCAGGGACTGACATAAAACTGATGGGCCTATAATTTCCTGGATCCTCCTTTAAGCCCTTCTTGTAGACAGGAGAGTCATTAGCCTTCTGCCAGTCTTCTGGGATGTCCCCTGATCTCCACAACTTCTCCAAGACTATGGAGAGTGGCCTTGCAAAGATGTCAACCAGGTCTCTTAACACTGGAGTTGGAAACTGTCAGGGCCCATTGATCTCTAGGATCAAGCTCCTGTGACAGGTCTTACTCCAACTCTTCTTTCATTGACAGTGGGTCTCTGTTTGCATCAACCTTGATCCTCATTCTCAAGGCCTGAGGCCCAACACTGCTGGTAAAGACAGAGGTGAAGAAGTTTTGAGAACTTCTGCCTTTTGAGAGCTGTTGGTGTCTAACTCACCTCTGCTGTTTAAAACCTGGCCATTTTCCTTCTGTTTCTGCTTGTTGTTTATTCACCTCTTAATTTTTGACATCTCTGGCCAATTTCAATTCAAGTTCGTGCTTCTGTCCTGTCTTATTTTACTTTTTAGGAAAAATAATCTTTCTTTCTTTATCCCAGCAACTTAATGAATATTTTGGTGCTTAGCAGTCAATGTTTATTCCTTTATTAGATCCTTTGGTTTATGTAATGAGACAAATATGAAAGTAAGTCTGTTATCATGTATTTTGTTCCTAGTTATGTGAGGCAGGAGGGTGACAGAGAAGCCATGACAAGAAAAAAAAATCAATACAAAGAATGCCAACAGGTACCTTACCTGGACAGTCACATCAATGTGATGGAACCCTTCACTGTAGTTTTGTGGGCTCCACTTCAGCACATAGAGAGGGCCAGACACCTGATGTGCATTTCCCAGGTGAACTCCATCTATGTAGACTTTGACAGAGACAATGACAGAAGGAGAGAATGCCAGAATTCTAAGGAGCAAATAAAGAGCAAAAGAAACAGATTTGTTACTGGACTTGCAGGTATGTCATTACTTCCTTAAGAAAAAGCCCCTAAAAGTTAAGCTGCCTTGTAATAAAGAGTTCTAAAGATTTAAAAATTAAAACAGTGAAATAACTGTAGGCTAATGGTAACATTGTAGCTCCTTCCTACAGTTAAACAAAAGTAGTTCTTTATGGCACTACACAAAAGAGCAGGATAGAAAACTGGCTGTGGAACAGACAGAAAGGTGGCAGAAGTTGTAAGGCCCTGGCAGAAATAATTTTAGAACTCTTGCTTCAAAACAATTGCTAACACAAGTGGGATGGATCCTCCAGCACACATAGACACATAACCACATAACACTTCTAGATGGCTTCATAAAAAACTGCCAGGCTCTCTCTCTCTAAAGTCATTTGTTGTTGGGAGTGGGGTTTTTTTCCCTCTTTTTTTTACCCTTTTTTTCTTTTAGCTAGTCAGAATATAACCTCTCAGAGTTTGTAACTGCATTTAGGACAAATGGAGTGGAATGCAAGACTGATATTACAGATCTCCCATACCAACAAATGTATTGTCACTTGGCAGTAGTGCTTATATTCATAGAAAACAGTGATACTAATACAGACTCAAAATATTGCACGTACAATTCCTTTCATTTCCGGTATTATGAAAGGCATTCCAGAGCATGTTTTAGTCAAATGAAGGAGTTTCATACAGTTATGGTGAACAATTCTACCAGGTCATGTATTTAATATAATCATAAGAATGTTCAGATAAGGTTCTGAATAGGAAACTGGAAAGTAATTGGGACACCTAGTAAGATACTGCTCCCTAACTGAAAAGTATGACAATTTTTTTTATTGTAAACCTATGTATGCAGAATTTCAAGCCAATTAGTCTTACAGCAAATATAAAATGCTGAAAAGGGCCTAAAAATTTAAAATATACATGTAAAAATTAAACAGAAAAGGTAAAAATGGAAAGATGGAGAGATTTAAAATTAATATGAAAATTGGCAGAGGCTTCTCATGTTTTAGTATAAAAAGGATGTAGAATTGAAAAGACAAAGCTAAGAAGTCTGAAGTGAATAGAGAAAACATTTAGAAAAATACATAGACAAAATCCTGAAATTAGCATAGTCGATGTGAACATGTGAGATAAATAACACAGATTACATATTAATCTATACATATTGATTACATATGAATCTATTTTAATTGCATATTAATTGATCAGCTTTAGTTACATAAAGTTTGTTTCACCTTAGGGGAAATAACTGCATAAATAAATCAAACATGAATTACTAGTACACAATCTTTTTATCATGGATATAATACAAAGCAAGCTCTCTGGAACAATCTTCCAGAGAAAAGTGAATTCTGAGAACAGTAGCCACACATTTAAAAAAAAAGGTTTTGTGTATATACATATAAATATAACTAAATATTGTGAAATCAAGATGTTACAGGGTACCTGATATGAGTGGAATAAAGAATTTTGACTAGTGGCTCATGAGTAGAACTGCTGTAAAGGAAGGATTTGGGATTGGTGATGAGAACTACAGGCCACTCTTCAAAGTTAAGATCTGCGAAGCTGAGGAGGTCATGATCAAATGCGAGGATCCTGTATCTATAATGAAAGAAAAAAAAAATTGTTAATACAAACCGCTGTGTGAACAGCTGATTTCCATGCTTCTCAAGTTCCTAAAGAACCTGGCTTTATTTTCCATTTATTCTCTTCTGTAGTTGATCTTACATTTTCCAACTCTGCTATATTAACTGTATAGTTGCTTACCTCTGATGAGGTAATTTTATTATAAATCATGGAAGCAGTACTCAAAGTTCCAAGTGTGAAGATCTATGGAATTTTGCACATGAATCAGATAGATGAACATTACATTAAAGAACTCAAATATAATGTACATTTCCACAGTGTCTGTTTAGGTACTCTAGTTCAGGACAACAACCCCAGTGTGCTCTTCCCCTGTATTCATACCACTGTCTTTCTTTGGATTACTGCTGAATAAAAGCTAATATACTACTATACAATCCATGTAGCATCAGACACTTTTTGATATGCAAGTAAGGTAACATTTCTTCTGGAAATGGAATGTGGACTACTTCTGTGTCAAGAATTCTAACAGCTACTGCAGAGCATGTGTATTTTGAAATAGTGATGCTGAATTTTATTACAATTTATTTGTCCACATTTGAATACTAAACACATACTAAAGGGACATTTACATGTCCCCTTTTTATTTTTTAAATATCAAGAATTAATAAAAAATATTTAATTTATTATCACACTGTTGGTATGGGGAAAAATCCCAAACATACACACAAGGCCTTTTTTTTCAAAAGCACTAATAACCAGTCAGGCTGATCTCGTGCTTATTTCAAATTCACCACACAGCATAAAAGGGAATCACAGTACAGCAAGGTAGATTTCATATAATAATTTGCTCATATGGGCTTCACTTACCTCCTATTATCCATCCAGTCTCCCAGTTCAAGTTCCAGAGTGCCACCACGGTGTTGACTGTGCAGGACTGGCATCAGCCCACCCATTGTATGGAGATGTCCACATAAATAGGCTGTGGCAGAACTAATAAGAATTGTGATTATTTGGGTGAGAAGGAAATATCACTGCAGAAAACCTGAAAAGTGAAAGATGAGCATGTGAAGACAGGCAAGAAATATACTTCATGCTGAAAACAAACAGGATAAGAAGATCTTACCTCATCACTGTTCGTATGCCAGGGGATGGGGAAATGATTGTTGAGGTGGGGTAGTGGCCAAACCAGATAGTATGGTTGCTGTGTAGACTTTCTGCTACCATCAAAGACAGCTCTGCCATTTGATTCTGAAACAGGCAGGTGACAAATCCATTTTGTTAAATAAATGTCTCACATGCATTATAACTTAAAAATGTAAACAATCTTATAGATGAGCACAAATCTTTCAAACAATTTTTCTATATTAAAAAAACCCCAAACCTCCAAACAAACCACTACAGAAATAAAAGAGCCAGCAAAATGGAATGCAAAGACTTATACAATACCATGTTTAAAATCCCAAAAAAATTATAGGGTCTCTTAGGTCCTGGGCTGAGTGTGGCATCCACGCAGATGAATGAATAGTTCCCAAAAGAGGTAGTGTGGATATAATGGAAAGAGCCGTCTTTATGCCAGGCAGAGTATTTCCTAAAAAAATAACATGGAAATACTGCTGTTAAGAAAGCTTTTAGCCATGACAAACATACATTGCTTTCTCTCCTTCCATTGACAACTGTGAATTTCACTATTTCTGTGTTACAAAATTGAGGTGCTTTTGATACTTTATGCTAGATGGGAATTGTACATATCTTCCACTGGCAAAGATATGACATTTCAACTAACAGTACCACCTAAATTCCTCTATTAAGAATTAAATTCTGTAACTAAAATGATTGTGAGTTAATCTGAGAATCACTAAAATTCATTAAGTTTAGGTTGGTTTTGGTTTGTTTTTTTTTTAATTTCTTTTGGGGTTTTGGGGTGGGCATTTTGTGTGCATTTGGGGTTTTTTTAGCTGTTTTAGCTTTGTTTTACTCCCTGCATGATTTATGGAAGCCAAAATATTCCTGAGTTCAGATAATGAGTATAATTTGAACACAGCCATCCAGAAATCAGTTCATGTCCCTGTTCCTCCACCAATCAGAACAATAAAATTGCCAGGAAGTTTGACCTGAATAGAATACAAGCCAATATATAAAAAACAAGTTTTCAATACTTCTAACGCCTTAAAAACCCTTCCACAATATTTTTTTAAAGTTAACATTATCTTTATGAACATCATCAACTTCAGTAAAATTTCTTCCTTTAGTCCAACTTTGAGTATGTGTAACACTTGATTCATCCTCTGCTAATGCAGTGAATATATAATAGGAACCTATGTTTTTGTGTAAAAATATTGTATTTCAATACAACCCACTGCCCTCTAATTTTAATGCATAATGAACACCAGAACGTGGTGCTGAATAACTGTTTTTCCTAGCTTCTATGTTCATTTCTGCGAACAATTTTTATAATTTCAATATTTTAAAATATTATTTATATTTTTATAGGTTAAAAAAAACAACTCCATTTCACTCTTCCATCTTCTTTCTCCTAGAGTGTGACTGAAAATTTTGTAGATATTGACAGATTTAACACACTCAATTACAAAACACAGAAGCATAAGAAATAAGAAATCTGCACAAAGAATTCTCTATTTTCTCAATTGATTCTGCTTTACTAACTGACAATGCAAAACACAGAGGGAATAGTAAATATAATCCCGGGCTATAGGAAAGTCAGTGAAAAAGCATATATGTGATAACTGAAAAGAGATATTGTTTAGTGAATTTGACCTTGACTATAGCTGCATCTGTATGGTAAATAAAAGTACCTGTAATAATTCTGAACACTATCCAGGCGTGGAATGTTGAATGAATCTGTAAGGGAGTAAAAAAGGAAATAAGGAAACTTTCAGATCAAATTGATCATTGGTCCCTGTATCTATCTAGGTGATGTTGAGATAAAGCAGTCTCAGCAGGTGCTGAAGAGCTACTTTTTAAAAAATGCATGATTGACAAGCAGACTAACTGTGCAGAGGAGACATTATATACTCAATGCAGTTAAATGGCAATGGTTTTCTCATTCAAGTTTCAATGCAAAGATAAAGGCATTGTGGGAATATAAATTGTAAATTGTTATTTAGCAGCCAAAAACTAAACCTGTCTCCATTTTGACCACAGAGCTGTTCAAAAGCTTTTTTTGACTGAGTGCATGCTCTGTAAGTAACACTTAACTCATTCATGGAAAATAAACTAGTCATAGCATCAGAGAACAGCATGTGTAGAACAGACATTAGCTTGGGTAGGTCTGTACTGCAACTGTTCCACTTCTCCATTAATGCTGATAACAGAAGCCTAATATGAGTATATATGACAAAGCATGCACTTTTTTTGCCCCCAGTGCAGCTTCCTGTACAGCCTGTTTTTACAGCCTACATGACTGTCAGCCTGTGTTTGAATGCTTACAGTGTGGCAACAGCTGATGGATCTAAACTCCCATGACTCCCTTCTATTCAAAAGAAACCAATTTTACTTTAGCTGCTGGACATGTGACACCTTTTAAACTTAAACCTGTGAGGGGGAAGTCTATGAAAAGTTAATTGAAACCATTTCTTCAGTATGCTAAGATTACAGTTTGCCCCTCCATTAAATAATGTGGTATATAAAATAATGATGTGGAAACTAACATCTGAAGTCATGTTCTCTACCTCTTGCAAGGTAAAAGACTCTTACTTCTCTGGTACTAAAACTCCAGTAGGAGCTTGTAAACAAAGTGTGTCCTCAGTAGACATGTGGATGGCAAGCCCTTCTGATTCATGAATACTAACACACTAGTGAGTACTAACACTTTACACTTTATTCTGTGATCTGCAATCACAGGAAAAACAGAAATGTTTCATTTTCTTCTTACCATGATTCCCTTTGATGTCTATCCACTTGGTTTTTTCCATGACCCTTGATCTCTTCAGGATTGATTGATAAGTTTTCCACTCATCTTCTACCTGCTCGGATCCCAGTTTATCTCTTGTCTTAGCATCTGTCAGATCACCTGAAAGTGTACAAAGGTGAGATATAACTAGAGGCCTACACAGCTTATACAAATGCTGTAACTAGACAAGCATGCCATCCCTGCCTCCAAGTCTAAGTGGCTGCAGGCCTGGGTGCAATCTGCATGTTTCTGTATCTGGTCCGCAAGGTCAGGGTAAACGCCTCCTAACGCAGATGCAGCAGCCTCATCAGACATCTATTGACCACATCACTGTAGCACTTGTACTGATTAGATAAGTAACCCTCTGTAGAAACAAAACTCCAGGTCTAGCATTAAGATTCTAAAGCCTTGCATACAGTAATGGCTCAAAGTCTTTTTGATTTTCTTGTCAAAACTTAATCTATTTCAATAGCAAGCTGTCAAATGAAGCAGCAAGGCTTATTTCACCTCTCTTGGTATGATATGTTCAAATGGAAACCAGCATTAAAATCTTACATTAATTCACAGGTGAATTTCATACAAATGAGCAGGGATTGTTCTGAGAGAGAGGAACTGTCTCCTAATGGCTAACCACAGACATTGCTCACTTCTGTAATTTCAAACACAAAGAATGTAGAATCATGACCAGGACAAGAGGAAGGTAGCTGCTAGCAAGAGCTAAGACGCAGCAACAGCTGTTGGGAAAACAATAGCTATCTTGTGGGATTGGGTCTGTTACATATAGAACACACTATACTCCCTGAAGAAACTGAACGCTTAAGAAAATAATTCCCTTGTTGAGAAGTTATTCTTTTCAGCTTTAGCATTCTCCCTTCAGCTGCAATTCAATTTCCATTGCTTAAGATACCTTAATGTTTAAAGTTCTCTCGAGATCCTAGAATTTTGCCTAGTTGCTGTTCCTTTGACAGTACACTCAACAGGAAGTCCACACTTTTCAATTGCTTACCTGTTGCTAGAACAAGTGCTGGCTGAATTACATCAATTGTTTCAGAACAAAATTTTTCAAAGTCAGGAGCTCGTTTGGGATCCCGAAATTTGCTGATATGAATATCTGACACCTGCAAAAGAGAAGAGTGAACTACTGCCCCAAGTAGAGGGCTATTGCTACCCTATACTTTGTTCTGCAAAGCTAAGTATAAATAGGAATGATACGTAAGAGCAGTCACAGTGATCCATGTCAGTGTAAGGGATACAGGGAGAAACAGAACTGGGTGACTAGGGGAGAAGGAAAGCAGAACAAGCAAATGATATTGCAACTCTAACCCCATAAATCACATTTACATAAAGAAAATTTCCTTAAAACTAAGAGCATACAAAAATATGAGGAAATACTTAGATATCCACAATAAATTGTGATGACTGCAAGTGGCCTGTTGCCTTTAAAATTCTGGGAGTTTCTGTGCAATACCATGGTTTTGCTGCAAGTAAGAATACAAAGCAGTCCTGCAAAGCAATAGGTTAAAGCTACCTAGAACTTAAAATGCACTGAAAATTTATTTTGCACCTGGTGTGACATTTCCAGTAGCTGAGTGGAAGGATTTTTAACATTCTATCCAAGCATTTTAATGGATCAAACAAGTGTGTTTAGATCCCATTCCATGTGCCTTCAAGAAGGCAAAGACTGCCTAAGAAATGATGATATGACTTGTATGTAACTGTAAAAGATGCTGTTCATTTCTGAATCAGTCAAAGCCCTCACATCAGAAGAGCTATTTGGGGAGAATAAAAGAAGTAAGAAAGATTTTTTTTCTATTTTTTTACATTGTAGCTTTTCAGTACTGTACAAAAAAACCCTTGTGTGAATGGTTTCTATTTCACTTTCCATTCTACTTCAGTCAATCAATTAATTGTTCTCCTTGGTTTGAATAAATGGTATTTGATGCTCAAAAAGCAGTAAGCAAATGCTCATCTGACAATATCACTTGGAAAGAAAAACATTAACTTTTACATTCAGTTTAATAAACTTGTTTTTGTAAAGCTTGTAGTTTTTGAAAAAAAACAGATAAAATATCTTGGAGAAAAATTATTTACTTCTACTTATTCAGTCATCTGTATGCAAAGAAAATATTACCTGAATACAGTTTTTTAATTCTGCTTAGGAAAACTCCCCAGTCGGAATGACGTGGAATTTTTGCCTAGATCAGAATTTCATGCTAAAAAAGGCAAACACTTTTAGATATAACTTTATCTTCACTTTCATTGATGCATTCAAACTAGTGTGAAGCAAAGAGCACAGCAAAACTACCTCGATACATCAAACCTCATTTAATCATTGACAAGGATACAACTTGTTTTGCTTCTTTTCAGCCTGTGGACTTGCAATTAATTTATCTCAGCAATCAAACAGAGAAAATCAAAAATTCTACAGTTTCCATTCTTGAGAAAAAACAGTCTTACAAAAAAATCTTACTCCTGCTCTACCAGTAACTACAGCAAATGTAAATTTCCAACCTTACAGCAGAGAGTGGTTTGGAAGCCTAATTTCTGAAAATGACCTTCTCACTTTTCTTCCCCATGAGTTTAAGATTTTAAAAAAGGTTCAACTTGTAATTTCTAAGAGATACAGTGTCCTGGGACTTCTGAAAGCTGGGACTAAGTTTCTCTCATCAGTAACAGCCATGACATATGAAGATCTCAGAAGTGGAGCTTCTTCCCTTTTTTTTTTTTTTTTTTTTAATTCATTTTAGATTATCTCCCAGTAAAGACCGTGGGCAAGATGAAAAGCTTGTACTGCTTGTATTTACTTTCCAAAATGTAAGTGAAAGCCCATTTGCTGCTCTTTCCCCTCCCTCTGATGTGGATACTTAGCCTCTCATTGCATCATAGGCAGTTACTTTCATTAAAATGGGCTGGAAGAGATTAAGGGGTGAGGAGAAATCACCATCAACATTCCTTATCTAGCAAAGATGTGGTTCAGGAGAGGCAGGCCTTAACGAGGGAGAATTACAAGCTCTAGAGCAACAGTAGAATGCATTCAGGTGACAGAAATGGGAGAAATAATTATATGCTTGTCAAACACTGAACTAGAGTGTCTATTTTAAAGTGGGTAAGAAAGGAAATTCTGCTACAATAAAGGTGGATGAGCCATTAATAGAAGATTAAAGAAGAAAGACTGTGATTTAGTTCCTTTAGGAAGAGCTAGTCCTGTGTATGGGAAAAAAAACAAGGCAGGAACTGCTGTGGGCAGAACTGACCATCTTGAGCTCTATTCAGTGACCTAGGCCAGACCTGTGGAATCACCAGGGAGCCTGAAGCCTGTTTCCCATAACATCATCAGGCACAAGGCTGGATTTGGTGCTCGATTAATTTCCAAGTTAGGTCAATGATAAAGCAGCTTTCAAAGGGCACGTCTGAAAGAGAACATAACCACTTAAAAGCAAAGCCAAGTCTCAAATTAGCTGTGCTGTGACCTATCCTTGGGAGAACTCCACTTGAACTGACACAACCAGAGAGAACATGGCAAGAGAAACACGGGCCTGTGCATTGCTTGTCAGTACAGCTCTGCAGCTGCTATATCTGACTCTTCACAAGACAGCAGCTCAGGACAGGGGCTTTCCTTACATTATTTCAAGTGTATCTCTTGATACTTGTACTCTGCAGTAAAAATAAGCCTTAAGTCACTTAAGGAAAAATTAATGAAAAAAAATTACACCACCAGTTGGAGAGAACCAAAGGACTAATATATGCCAGCTCGTCCACTAAGAGCACTGCCTGCAGCTAATAAAGTCAGGCAAAGTGTTCTCGAGATTGAGAATGAAAACAAAACAGTAAAAGCAGCTATTTGTTAGAAGGAAATGCACAGCAATCCCTGTGACGTCAGCCATAGATTAACTACAAATATGTAAACACTTTTGTGGCTAGTTCTACACTAAGTGCTTTGGGAATGCTCTGGGGAGAGGAGTCAGAAGAGGCCACAGAAGCCCTAAGATGTGACAATTTGCTTGCAGGACTATGCCACGTCAACTTGGATTTTATGATTAACCTGGAAACAAAACTGTGTCCATTTAACCTTCTGCATACTGGCACAGTACCTTCTACTGCTATAAATCAGTAAAACTATCTTCTCAGCCACACAACTTTTCTGAGGTTTTGGATGGGAAATGCAGAGCCTGCATTTCTCCCCAGGATATTAGATAATACCGCATCAGGTGCTGATGCAATATAAAGGGTAGTGTAATAATTAGGTAATTTTTAATTACCTGCTTCCACTACACACATCTTGTCTGATAAGGAAACTTCTCCGTGCAACCATCCAGGAGCCACTCTGGCAGTCACACTCACACTCACACCACCTGGGACCGAGGCCCCTTCACAGCTACACCCGACACACTCACAGTCACACCAGGTTTCCTTACCAGCTCAGCCCAGGCTTCCCATAGCAGGGTCTCAGACTTCGGGATCATTAAAATAACTTAATCTTGGTGCAGTAATTAACAAAATAACAGTTTGACTTGGGTACCTCTGAGAAGGTGCCCCAAAGAAAGGAATCCGCGGGGTTTATACCCTCACAGTCTGAGAGCAGGCAAGTCTGGGGGTCATGGGCTCCTGCCGCCTCGGAATGTCCGGTCCCCTGTCCGGGCCACAGGTCCCCGTGCCCTGTGCCCTTCGCTGTGTAAAGGGCTTGACAGGTCCCGGCCTTTCGCCGCGGGCTCCCGCCCCCCAGAGCTCAGCCTGCAGCTCGCCCTGCAGCAGTAATAATAGCTGCCGGCACCGAACATATTCCTCAACGCGACCTTTAGGGCAGCCCGGCCGAACACCTGGACTTGACTGCGCGTCTCCGCTGTGCCCGCTGTGCCCGCGGCTCGGCCGCCCCGCGCCCGCCCGGCCCCGCTCACCTGCACGACCCAGAGCAGGCTGGCTNCTCCCCGGCCGCCGGGCCGCCCCGCGCTCGGCCGCGCTCGGCTCGGAGGACCGATGCCAACGGGGCCGGGGGTGGGCGCTCCCCTTCTGCTGGCGCTTTTATCCGGCGAGGCCGGGGGATCCCGGCTCTCCCCCCGCTGCCTGGGCCCTGAGCGTTCCCGCTTTCCCCTTCAGCCGCAGGGGTGCCTGGAAATGCCTAGGTTAAAACAGAACGAAACCCAGGCGTACGAAGTGATCCGTCTCTCATCCTGCTTCCGTACAAATACAGCATGTAAACTTTCGCTTTTTCTCCTGACAGTATTATAATTCTACCTGCTCGAAAATCTACGCAGTTGACCTATTCTGCCCCTGACAGAAGTCTTTTTATGGTATTTTGAACATTTAAAAATATATATGAACACACACCATTTTAAACCTTGCTATAGCAACTGCACAGTTTCATAATTGCTAAGTTATTCTTTGCTGTCAACTCAGTTTACTAACTGCTGCCCATTTACTGTTGAGATTTTTTCTTCCTATCTTAAGTATGAGTTTAGGTGAAAAAGCTTCTGTCACTTCACATTACTCTTTGTTATTTAACATAATATTCTCAAACAACTTCAGGTATTAGAAGTTTCTAATTCAATATTGTTGAATTGTTATTATATTTTCTC
This sequence comes from Peucedramus taeniatus, assembly GCA_013400575.1. Classification (NCBI taxonomy): domain Eukaryota; kingdom Metazoa; phylum Chordata; class Aves; order Passeriformes; family Fringillidae; genus Peucedramus; species Peucedramus taeniatus. The sequence goes on from WBNO01006320.1 coordinate 322,129, forward strand.
ATATAATTTTTCATAGGACAAAGATTTAATTTTTAGCATTGATGATGATTAGCATTGATTGATCAAGAAAGAACATTTTTTCAGATCATTTAGACTGCATTAATATAACACACGTCTTTTTAGATGTTCTTCATAATTTAGCTACTCTTTTGCAGGACTTCATGTATATTTGCTTTGGTTTTTTTCAGCTGCCTTTCATCTTGCTTGTCTATTCTCCTCCCCCAAAAAACACCCTGAAGAAATGTTTCTAAATACACATCAATCAGCAGTCCTGGTAATCTTCAGGAATAATCTTGAGAATTGGGGCTTGCTCACTTTCTTCCTGAAGCTCTACCATTTTATTTTAGCTCTAGCAAGGCTGTCAAGCATTTCGTCTGTATTAAAATTGATCTGAATTCCTGTTTCGTTCTTCTTCTTTCCTTTATTACTGTAGTATCCATGGAGATCTTGGTGTTTTGTGCCATTTCTGCCTGGGCAATGGTGCCAACTTGTTTTTTTAAGACATTTGCTGACACTTTGCTGTCTCTCAGCACATGTGGGTTCCAATTTTTTTTTAATAATAATTTTTAAAAATAAGCCTAACAGTAAGTCTTGTCCAATTAAAGCCATTGATTTAAATTAGCATAACTTCTAAAAGTCCCACAGTAAAGCAAACCCACACTGATAGTTAGCTAAAGGAGGTGGCCAGGCAAGCTGCTTGCCTTGCAGCACAGGGGGCTGCAGGCAGCCCTCCTGCTGCTTGACTGGGTTTGTTGCTGTCCTGGAATTCTGCCTTGCTTCTCTTGCTCGACGACATTGAAAGCTGGATTATACAATTGCTAGTGTTGATGCCAAAACAGGTGGAGGACTCCAGTAATTACAGTCCAAACTTGGTTGTTGTGCAAACAACACTTCTGGTTAGCGGGCAGCCGTGCTGTTGGAAAGGAGAGGGTACAGATCAGCAATACGGACAGACAGAACGAGATGAAATTGGTAATTGTCTCATGGCAAAATTCACTTAGTATTTTTTACACCTTGTACCTAAGCCTGTCTCAGTGATGGTGATTTTAAGTGACAGATTTCAGTAATAGAAACAAGTCTGCAGGACTTCTTAATACAAAGGTGACTGGTAGCTACGGCAGAGGAACTACATTCAGATGTTCTGAAGATGTAAGAGAAGAACTTTGAGAGTACCTGTGGCTGGGTGCAGTACAAAAAAATCATTGAATATACCTGAAAAGATCACCTGTAAACTTTACCCCATCCATACTGATAACTGAAGAAAGTGGAAGGGTTGCTTGGAGGCTTGAAACAGGAAAACTGCAGTGGGAAGAGGCAGTCTTCCCAATATCCAAGATATCAGGCATTTGGTATGGACCCCAAGATCCAGTGCTGTGGCTATTTGTCCACTTCCTCAGCCTTAGGAAGGTATTTCAGGGAACTGTGCAACTGGACTGCAACAATCTGGAAAACTTCCAGCAATGCATAGGCCGTGTTTGTCACATATCAATCAAAATCCTAAATGCCTTAATCGGCCAAATCTGCTAAGTACGCAGAACAGTTATGATATGCTGTTTGAAGGAAGTGTGGAGGAAAAGTTTTGATCTTGGAGACAGGCATTTGCCTGAAGCTACTGTTGCCTCCTAGACCAGTTTGATAACATTTTCCCTTTGCTTAGCCCACATGGGAGCCACACGGAAGAGGTGTGACTTAGCACCTGTGTAGATGAAATTACTTGTGCTACTATCCTGCTAGCAATAAAATGAGGGGACATAGTCCACTGCACCACGGGAGGTTTAGGTTAGACATGAGGAGGAATTTATTCAACGAAAGGGTCATTAAACATTGGAATAGGCTGCCCAGGGAGGTGGAGTCTCTGCCCCTGGAGATGGTTAAGGAAAGACTGGACATGACACCCAGTGCCATGGGCTGGGTGATAAGGTGGTGTTCGATCGTAGCTATTTGATTAACCTAATTGATTCTGTGGCTCCGTGACTCCGTAATGCAGGGCGCCAAGTGAACACCCACACGGTATCGTCTAAGCGCCTGCAGAGGAGCTCCATCCACGTAGCTCAGCGCACAGGATCACCACGAGCTCCGCGTGCGGCCGTCCCGAGAGGCCCCGGGCCGGGCTCCGCCGCGGCCTCCCGCAGGAGGCGCTGCCGAGGCCCGCGCGGTGGCG
>WBNO01006320.1:324497-353141 GCA_013400575.1 Peucedramus taeniatus
GGCTGCGGCTCCGGGGCTCGCCGCCTCTGCCCCGGGAGCGGAGAGCCAGCCCTGCCCCGGGCCCGGCCAGCCGCTGTCAGGGCCCCCGGGGAAGCGGTTTGTCTCAGTTCCCCGCAGCTTCTCTCAGCCCCTGTCCCGGGTCTTCAGTTGACACGTAATGACGGAATTGAACGAGATCAAACTTTGGAAAGCTTCAGAGACTGTCCTTTAAACGTAGTAGTGTATATGTGCATGCTATGGTCCTTTAACCATGGTCCTTTACCTTTCTTAATTAAAGGTGACTCTACTGTGGAACAAAAAAGGCTGAGTAACAAATTATTGTTCTGCAGAGTTTGTGGAGCAGCAAATATAATTTAGAAAGAACATAGAAAACAGTTGTTTGTCGAACAGAAGTATTGTTTCTTTTCTCATCCTGCAAAATAATTGTCTATGGATTTAGTATTTTGTTATTGAACACAATTTGGTGTTGACCCTGTCTAATGGTAGCACAAAAGTGCTTTCTGTGGTTTCCTCCACAAACTTGTGTAGTGATTACTATGTTTGAAACACTTTATCTAGAAGAGTTTAAAACCCAAAGGCTGACAACTTAAAAAAGGAAGGCGGATGGATGTGTATGAGGCACTTTGCATTTTATGTTCTATTTTCTGTAACAGTCTGCACGCATAGTGTAGTTTTGAAACTGTTGACTGACGGTGTTTAGAAGTTGGGTGCTGGCAAGCCTGTAGAATAACTACTTTTTACATGATGCTACACACCACTAATAAAAGTAGAAAGATGTTTATTCATGGAACTTGTCTTGCATGTGGCAGCACTAAGCCAACAATCATTATTCCTTGTACCCTTCTCAGAATTTTAAGTATCTGCAAATCATTAGAAATGGCCCTTTAGTCAGGGACTTCATTCTTAAGTGCTGTATATTTCTGTAACTGAAACAGGCCTATGTGTGGGGTTTTTTTTAATCAGGAACAACTTGATTTTTAAACTAGGAAAAAATTGATTTGATTGCATAATGTCAAAAATTGCAACCCAAGACAGGCGATTTCTTAAGCTTGTGAGCTGTGCATAAAATCAGTGGTGCTGAGAGTAATAGTGGCAATCAGCAGCAAAGCAATGCAATCAACCTTTCATTAACTGGGGACATAAGAGGCTGAGTTAGCCCAAGCAATCCATAAAACTGGTAATAGTGGTATTGTGAAAAACTAAGAGAGAGTTGTTGAAGGGATCCTCAGCTGCTCAAAGGTGGTGCTGGTCCACTAAGTTGTCTTAATTTTTATGTGATTTCAGCCAATTGAAAGTGTCTGGACCAGAATTATCATTATTCCAAGGAAGGTAGTTGGCCATCCAGACCATGTTGCCTGCTATACATCCAAGCAAACTGCAAGGATTTTGACAGGGAGTAGAGGCTGAGGGTATATTATAAAAAGGGAGAAGAAGAGCCTGGGATATGTACTTAGGTTGTGTCTGACAGCATTTATGATGTTAGATAGCAAATCTGGCTGTAGTGATGCTAGAGACAGCTGTAATCTGGAAGCAGTACACCTAGTTTATTGCTGTCCTAAAGATGGTACTAAGTAGATGGAACTAATATATGTTGCCTGACTTGTGCTTTCACTGTGCAGAGCTGTTCTGTCACTGTGGTGCTAGAATTGGAGAGTTGTGTGGAGTGGAAAGAACTGTTTAAATAGGGTGAGCTTTGGCCTCACTGAGCTTGTCAAGTCTGTCTCAATGTCAGAGCAGTCAGACAAACTCTGCTCCTCTGTTCGTCTCTGGCTTTGGGTGCTGTTGGCTGCAGTGCAGCACCACAGCTGGCTGCAAACCTTCCCAGAGTGCTGGGTGCATGGTGCAGGATTACCTGAATGATTCTGCAGGAGCCAGCCTGATTCTGGAATGGATGGTGATGACTCAGGTAATAAACTCTTCTGCATCCAGCCCAAGTCAGTGGTGTCTTCTCTGCATTTATCTGCAGCGCTTCAGGCTGGATGGCTGTGGTTGAAAGTACTTGGTGTTTCACTGCATTAGTTGAAAGTCAGGTCCTGTCTGTGCTTCTGCTTCTCCATAGTGGCTGTATTGCCTCCTGAGCTGCCTTGGAAGAGAGTGGGCTGAATTTAATGCTGATTAAGTAGTAAACCCTGTCTACCAAACTTGAGTTTGCTTTCTTTCCTTTCCCAACAGCATCCACAGTTTACTTGGCTGGCTGATGGGCTGGACTTGGCTTGTCCAGTAGTTGGCTAGCAGGCATTGCTGGTGGCCTGACAAAAGCCTGTTTTGCAGGCTGGATCCAGCCCTTGGTTGGTTGTCCATTTGTATTCTAAACAAATTCCAGTTTGACTCCTGCCTGCTTTTGTGTCTGCTACCTGGAGCAAGGCTTTGATATTAAGCTATTTCAAGGATTTTAAATTTACACTGAATCTTCACATTTTCTTGTATGTAAATTTCCTTAATAATATTTGTGAAGAAAAGGGATTTTTTTAAAATGTTCTTTCTTTTGCCATCAGTTAGAACTCCTAAAAAAAGCTGAGACGTAAGTGATGTAGTGGTGTACAAGAAGAGAAAAGCTTATATTATTAGGATATTTCCTTTAAAGACAGGAAAATTCCTGTCTTTACAATTTCATAATGTAAAGCACGATACAGGCACTTGAGCATTTTAAGGTATTTCAGATATTTTGTGTCATTCAGTGCTGTTACATAGTTGAGAAAATGTATATGAGGAGTCCTGCTACTGTAGATATGTCGTAATGAAGTAGTAATATGGACAGGATATTAATATTCATGTGCAGGTTATTTCTTGAAATTAGTGAAATCTGAGTCAAGTCTCTTATTTGGAGTTGCAGTGTCTTCAAGCTGAATTGACCTGCTTATAATTTTACTTTGTTAAGCTAAATTTGTTTAAAACTTCATTTTAGGTAAGCCATCATATCCTTTAGTGTAACTAAGTCCTGAAATGGTCAAAGCTGCTGTATTTAGAACAGTGCAGCATATTGCAGAACAGTGTTTACTGTACCCTTATGTCAGTGTCCAAGAAATGAAGCTGTGAAAGTTGCAGCAGATAACTGGAGCATGGCCCAGGTCCTGTTTGCATCCCTATATATTTACTGAGGTGCTTTCACATTGTTAGGGCATCTGGTACGGCTGTGATTTTTTTCTTCCCTGTCAGCTTTCATGTTTACTTATATTTATTGGTATTTTTTGTGGCTTTTAGTTAGTGCAGGAGTGAACTGATTGTAAAGGTATCTGTTATCTTTGCTCAAGTCATTACAGTATTGCAGTTGTGAGAGGTGTGTGGCTCCAGGAGAAAGCAGTGGATATTCCTGATAGCATGTAACTGTTTCAGTGTCTCCTAGATGTCACAGCTGTAGAGAAGTTAGGGATAAACAGGTTCATGTATAAGGGAAGGTGTTTGAGGGATGCTGAGTGCTAAATATGGATAGAATCACCTGAATTTTTCTGCACATTCCTTCACTGCAGAATTAGACTGTGTACAATAGATCTTAAAATTGATGATAATTGGAAAATTAGGTAAATGTGAATACACAGTGAATTAAAAAAAATAGCAGTGGTGTTGTTTTCCGCCCCCCTGCAAAACCCATCTTTCCATTAATGAATTACTTCTTTGTAAATATTCACTGTAGTTGTGTGTTTTTAAGTGCAGGCTGGTGCTTACTAAGACATTTCCTGGGTGTCATATTCCTTCAAATGTAGGAGACCACAGCATGGGTGTTAAGAATCAAAGAAAGAATCAAGGTATTTCCTTTGTTTCTCTAGAAACAAAATAAAAATGATCTGTCAAATGAATAGTCAGAACTTTAAAATTCAATTTCAAAGTCTCACAGAGTATTATTAGTAACTCTGCAAAGATGATTTTGCTATTTTTATAGGGAGAATAACTTTTCCCCCAAAATAAGTATTTTGCACATTTTTTTGGTTGACTATGTGATACTAAATTTCTGTTTCCTCTAGTGTTAGTTGTATGTTGCTATTTACCAAATGCAGGTTTCACCAAAAAATTTGGAACATGAAAAGGGGATTGGATTACATGCCTCAAAGACTTGAAAATTAGTTCTAGAATTCCTGACCATTTTGTCTGTTGAACCTACTTAGTAGTGGTGTCCTGCTAATTTTGCTGGAGTGTCCACTTGGGAGGTACAGTAGAGATACCTCCAGCAGGCAGAGAGAGCTACAGGCCATGATTTGACTCCACTTGTCTTCTGGGACACCACATTGCTTTCAGGTGCTTGCTCCCATGAGCTGCAACTGTGCTCTTGTGGTTTTGGAGGTGCCTGCGGTTTAAAAGTGACCTGCAGTTTCCAAGAAATTGAGCAGCTTGGATCTGTGTGTTGTTTACCCTGAAGAAGACATCAGTTTTAGCTGTCCAGTGGCTGAAACAGTAATAGGTGGTGCTGGTGGTTACTTGTCCTTCTCTGGTGGTCGCCACTTTGCTCTGGTTCAGCTCAGCTGGTAGTCATTGGACTGCTGGAATCCAGGTAGGTTGTACTCTAGATAAAGCTTTAGTAGTCTGTGCTGGTTTTGAGTCTCATTCCAAGCGGGCAAACAGCTGCATCATTAAAGCATCTTTTCACATGAATTGGCACCCTGCTTTGGCTCAGGGGCCAGAGTTAAATGACTGAAGAGATCAAAAAGTTCTTTTATGTCTTCAGGTCAAAGTTGATGTTTTGTTAGGACAATGTTAGACAGTCTTGAATGTTACCCATGTTGTGCCAAGGGAAAAAAACTTTTGAAACATAACTTTCTTCTTTTAGTGTAATTACTGATATCCAGAGCAGACTGGATACTAAAGTTTGGTAGTATGGTTTGGTTTTTTTAACCATGTTATATAAAGGAGCTGACAGATGCATCAGAAGTCAGATATTTTGTATTTGAGTTCTAAACATAATTTTTACAGCTTAGATTCTCTACTAAAACATTGGTTGTGCTTTGTTGGAGAATGTGAAACAACATAATTCCTGATATGAATGTGACAAAACATAAAGTAAGTTTCCATTTTAACTCCCTGAACTGTGCCCTTCCAGAGATAGAACTTATACTCCTAAAAAAAAAAAAAGAAAGCTTGATTTAAGGCAGGGAAGAAGAAATATGTTAGTGAATTTCTAGTGTTTATTTTTGAAACCTCTTCTTTGTGGAATATATATCTTTGAGGCTGAAATAGATTGCCTTGCCTTCATGTTGTTTTTACTAAAAATAATGCCTAGGTGTTCTGTGCTCTAGTTGGATCTTATTTTCAGTGCATCACAAAAATGGTAATTTTAAACCAAAATAATAAGAAGGAAAAATGTAACCAAAATTTTGAAAGCAGAACATTTATATCAAAATGTTAGTTCAAGAATGCTTTGAACTTTCCTTTCCAAAGAAATTTTAAGTATTCTGCCTACTTATCAAAGAACCTGTGCATATTTATCCTTTTAAAATGTTTCCTCAATTAGTTAGACAATATCAGAATAAAATTTTTCTGAAATGTCCTACTAATCTGTGTTTAACTTGTAACAAGTGTTCTGTGCCTTAAAGTAAGGCTGCCTTTTGCATTTCGTATTTATGTTGAATGGCATCTGCTTGAAATCAGTATGCCTCCAGCATTTTAAATATTTACTTTTAAAAGCCTGCTTTTTCTAGCTGCTTTGACAGGCAGCTGGTATTGTTGTCTCGTGCCTGACAGATTTTTGCTATGCATAACAAAGTATTTTACTATTCCTTTTAAATGGAATGCTGGACCAGGTACAGGTTTTAGTTCATGCTACTGGTAGTGTCTGTTCCTTCATAATTTGTTGTTTATTGTTCATAAATATTAATATTCCTTTCCACTGATTAGATTAATGTATGGATCTAAAAATAGTCTTGAAATTTAGGCAATCCCTTTTGCACTAAAAGATCAGCTTGTCAATCAGTGCAGTTAAAGTACAACTGCTTTTTATAATATTGCCTTGTGCAAGCTGCTAGTTTGAAAAGACTTCAGACTTCCAAGAGAACTGTGCTTAGGAGGTAGATCAAAAATTGTCATGGAAGCAACAGATACTGAATTAGTGTACATAATAGACCCCTGCAATGATGAAGAAATTCTGTCATAGTGGCGAGAAATCTCATTTGATGCTTGATCTTCAGGTGAAAAGTGAATTGAGAGTGTTGTTAACTTTTTCCTCCCTTTTTTTCTTGTACACTTCTTTCTCTCTCGTTCCTGTTATTATTTGTATTATTCATAAATTGAATGTGTTTGTGAAAGACAAAATTGGATGTGGATATATTTGCTATATCAATGACACATATTTTGCATATTTTATAGCAGTATTTGTAGCTTTTTCCAAACCCTTTAAATAAGCATAGTGCCAAAAGGTCAGATGTTGAGAAATTGTATTTGCCTACAAACTGTCCTTTTACGTGTAGGACAAATCTGCATGTTTGGTTGAAATTGACATTTGGGAAAATCTCTATGTGGTTACACATGGGAAGAAATATTAGTCTGATCCCACAGAGGAGGGTATGTTTCCCAGGCAAGACAAGAAATTGTTTCCTAATGGTTTGCTCTCAAGTGGTACTGTGAAGCAGTGCTTCTGTCACAGTATTCTTCTGAAGAGTCAATAAAGATGACAAATTACTGCTTTTCTTATACAGCACAAATCAAATGTGGTGGACAGAATGGTTTCTGTGTCTGCTCTTCTGACAAAATTGCTCACGCTTAAGAAACACAGCTTTGCAACTCCTCCTGTCTCCATTTTTCTTCCTCTTTCATGCAGTTTGAGAATTATCCTAATCTTGAAAAAAGGTGAATGTGACAGGAATGTGTGATTAAAGTAGGAAAAGAGATGAGTCTGGAGCAGGTTAGAGATATAAAGTATAAAATCAGAGATAGGAGACAATGTGTATCTTTGACATACACTCTTCACTAGTGTCAGATTCTTGAGTGCCACCTTTGCCTGCTGTTTCCAATACCTGTGCATACCCACCATCATGGTGTGGATGTTACTTTCCCTCTGCTTCCCTCTGAAAGGTTGTGGTGTGCTGCTGCAATGAGAACTCCCTTAGCTCACTGTTTGTGGGGGTTTTATTTCAGGGCCATGTGTATGTCTACATGGGCCATGTGGTGACGTGCCTGTTTCTTTGGCAAATTTTAATTAAAAGTGAGAAAATGGCCAAGAAACCGATTGAAAGAACTCTACTAAGGTCACTAATACAAATATTTAAAACCTGAGCAATTTCAGAATTCAGATTTTAGATGAAGCTCTAATTTGCTCCAAATGTGAAGGTGGTTCTTTTTCCTAAAACCAGTAATTTTAAGTTTGCAGTCCAAAAATATTTTCCAGTGGTGTAGTGTCATTTTGAATAGAGTGTATTCAGCTAGCTTCCTCTGGGCTTTCCTCTGCTAGCTTACACCATGTGAGTAGGGTGTGAGTGCCTGGGGGGCTGTGGAGAGCTGACTGATAGTATTATTTTGGTTACATGGTAATGTTTCTTCTTTAATTGTTTTATTTCATGGCTTCTGCCACTTTCAGTACTGTATTTCAAATATACTCTTGAGTGGAATCAAATCTGGAAAATAACTTTTCTCTAGAGGTTACTAGTAATAGAAATTAGAAGATTAATAGAGATTGACTACGAAATAAGATTTTTTCCTTAGGAAGCATTTGAATCACAGTGATTGAGGCACCTCTGCAGGTCACTCTGTTCAAACTCCTTGCTCCAGCAGGGTCACTCAGACCCAGAACAGGTTTCCTGGGACTTTGCCCAGCTGGTTTTTGAATATGTCAAAGGATGGCATTTCCACAGCCTCTCAGGGCTGCCTGTGCCAGGGCTGGGCAGAAAGCTGCAGTGTGAGCCCCATCTCGGCTTGAAACTGTCTTGCACATCAATTTGGCTTTTCTAGACTTCCAGCTCATCCTGTCAATAAAAACAAAAAGCCTGTCAATTCATATGTTTTTTAATATCTGTAGCAATTGAGCACTTGTACAGGTATGAGCTCAGGTAAGGGAGTGAGTGAGCAGAGGGAAAGTGGGATTTCTGAAACTGTTGGGTTTCAATACGTGGGCACAAGGGGACAAAGCTAGCATTGAAGAGTCAAGTTTAATCTAGGGGATGTTTTATTTGGCAGATTTTGTATTGTTAAAAGTTTTGTATGTAATTTTATACTTTAGAACTTAATATAGTAAAAAGATTTTGATGAAAAGAATAAATTATTTCTCATAGGAGGCACAGAGGGTGTGGGATAGGTCTGAAGTTTAGCCTGGTGCAGCTTTTAGAAATAAGAAAAATAATGTTCTTGTTTCTCTTGTGAGTATAATGAGTATTTCCTGGGTGATGTACAGGCTGAGCATATATTTTAGTGTTCTTACAAGAAGGCAGACAGCCTGCTTGAGAAAGTTCTCTTGCTTCCCTTGTTCCCTCTTCTTTCCTACTTCCTCTCCTCTCTTCTTGGAACAACATTTAAATAGAATTAAAAGCTTTGCTCAAGAATGCTTGAAATGCTTATGAGTTTGACTGTGTGAGAACCCATTTTATACTTCTGGCAGATTTTCAGGGAAGCTTAGCCCTGTGTTTCTTGAAGCTATGACATGCTCTGGACCAACAACACAGAAGCTAAACTTGCACCATCTCTTGGGAACCTGGGTCATTAAGACAGAAGGGGACAGCTTGGGATTCTCTTGTGCTCCACTATCAGAGCGTGCCACAGGGCCACATCCCACCCTCCTGCATTTGAAAAGTACACTGACCAAATGGGGAGGGCAATTTGATGAAGGCATAATGCAGTATAGGTAAGATAAAAGAAAAACAAGTTACAGGAGGAAACATGTTTAAGCAGAAACCCTAAATTATGAAGTTTAATTATTATAAGAATAATTCACATCCACTCATCGTAAGTCAGATGCATAAAAAATAAACACGTGATCAAGTAATTCAGTTTTCAGCTACCTCTTACAATTGACTATGTTTCTCAGAGCCATTAGCTGTGTGTGACATTTTTTGTTTTTTCAGTGTTAATATACAAGTGTCTGATAAATTTGGATTTAATTTCTAGTTCTTTTTTACAATTTAGTGTCTTTATGCCCTGGGTAAGCATCACTTTTATTTAATAAAAATGTTGCTAGGTAGCTGAAAAACTTGAATAAGTTAATAAGAATAAAAAGGCAGCCATTTAATTTGTTTTATTTTTGTTTCTCAGATTTGAATATATGAAAATAAATACATACCTATATATTTGAGTGCATGTATGTATATGTATACAGATTGCATATATATTACATATGTGTGTATGCTACAGCTTTTATGACCAGTACAGTAATTTCAGTGATGCTTACTGCTCAGGTGAAATTCCGGAACAAAACCAGATGTATTTGTTAGCATGGAATTAAAATAATTGGTTCCTTTCACTTTGTGGATGGGTCTTCATTTTCAGATAATAATGGATAGGTTTGAATGCTTTGTGATTCAAGGAATCTGATTAGACTGATCAAGCTGCTGCACTTAGAAAATAAGAATATTCTAATATGATTGTGGACAAATCTGCTGTTCTGCTTGACCACATTATCCATAGCTTATCTTTTCCATCAGCTTCTGCCATGGTTTTTTTATCATGATAAATGAAATAATGGGCTACCTAAGGGTAATGCTGATGCTGATTAATGGCCAAAACACAAATAAAAGATTGAGGATCTTTTGCTTTTCACATAAAAAGTTAAATAGACTATTTCTTTGAGCCATCTTTGAGTCTGAACCCTTTGGTGGTTGCTTTGCTCATTCCCTACTTGCTGGCCTGGAGAAATTCCCTTTAGAGCTTTATGAAGTTACATATATTTTTTTTTCCTTGCACTCATCTTGAATTTTTTGTGCAGTTTTAGGCACCACAATATAAGAAGGATACAAACATATTGGAGAGCATCCAGAGGAGGGCAGCAAGGATGGTTAAGGGCCTAGAAGGGGAAGCTGTATGAAGAGTGGCTGGGGTCACTTGGTCTGTTCAGGCTGGAGGAGACTGAGGAGAGACCTCACTGCAGTCTGCAAAGTCCTTGTGAGGGGAGGAGGAGGGGCAGGCACTGACCTCTCGTCTGTGGTGACCAGTGACAAAACTTGAGGGAACAGCGTGGGATTGCATCAGGAGAGATTTGGATTGGATATTAGGAAAAGGTTTTTCCCCCAAAGTGTTGTTGGGCACTGGAACAGGCTTCCTGGAGAAGTGTTTGTGGCTCCAGTCTTGCCAGAGTTCAAGAAGCATTTGGACTATGCTCTTAGGCACATGGTGTGGTTCTTGGGGCTGTCCTGTTTTGGACTTAATGATCCTTGTGAGTCTGCTCCAACTTAGGATATTCTGTGATATTTGGATTTTAACCAAGGTTGTTTGATGCTGTCTTTAAGAGCCTTATCTGATTTGCAATGGTGAAAACCAAAAGTTATTTCTAAATCATGGGAATAATATGAAAGAAGGAATATTCCAACTTAGAAGGCAGAAATAGGACTATTGGAGAGAAGTGTTTGGAGAAGTAAAGAAGTTGGAAGTAGAGTTATGGACTAAGAACCTCAAGTCAAAACACAAGTACTTTCATTAATTGTCTTACAAAAAAGAAATTGCATTTTAGTCTGGTTTCCCAACGTCATTAAGCTGGTGTGATCATTTGGGCTTGTTTCTTTCTTAGCAGCTGTTGACCTCGGATGACCAGTTCAACAAGACTGTCAGAAGACCATTAAGTTGGTACATGTTTTGTGATTATCAGCAGGCAAAAGAATGAATCCCAAACTTTTCCCATCTGTGGCAATTCTTTTCATTTGTCAGCAGCTGAACAGACTGATTTCTTTGTGTATTGGTTGGCCTGTGGGGAAGAGTGTAGTTGAAAATTAATGCATGGGTTTCTCTACAGTAACATAGCACTTACCAGCTCTCTTGCCTTAGAGTGCTTTAGTAGAAAGCACACATCAAAGGAACAGAGGTTACTGTGGTGCAAAATAGCAGAGAAATCATTGGAAATCCACGGTTTCTTGGATTTTATTGCTCAGAGAACTGACTTCTGATGTAGGAAAGACTTCTGAATTCACAGTACAAGTGTGTAATCCTTTATATTTAATTTTCTTTTTATTTACTTCTTTGTTTGTTTATCCATGGATGTACTTTTTGTTGCAGTGGTGTGATGAAAGATTCGACTTTCAAGCTACATTTTTACAATGCTTGGCAAAACATGTGCCAAATATTTACTCAGCTGAAATGGACCCCTTGATGGAGAAACAAGAAGAAATGGTCCAGGCAGCAATATTATACCCCCTGGAATGTTATTTGTTTGGGGAGGACCCAGATATATTCCTGGAGAAACTACAACAGAGTGGAACCTCCCAGCTGTGTGGAAAGGTGTTCAAAGGAGGGGAGACGACATACTCCTGCAGGTAAGGATGACAGTGTGTTGTTATCAATGTTCCCATCTGAGATAATGCAGCAATGTGCTTTAATAAAATCACTTGTGCTGCTAACTAGTCATTGCTTGTGTCATGGTATGTGTTTGCTTAACTGATGCTGGCATTTGTTTCCCATTTCAAACCACTTTAGAATGAGGAAAATTGCATATGAAAAGAAGGCTCTGGCAGACAAATGAGTAAGGAAATGGAAAGGTTACTAAAAGTGCTGAAAGCTATTGGTTAAAAGTGTTGGATGATAGGGTATGAATATGGAGTCTGTATCTGAATTGAGGAATACAGTACTTACCCTTTCAAAGTCTGAAACAGAATCCAGCATTTCTGAGCATCATCAGTCCTTTGCTTTAGCAATAGCTGTGTGACCAATGGTAATTTTTTCACCTTTTTTTCTCATCCTGCAGTATATTAAAGGTGGTAGCTCATTGACTTGGTAGAATTAATTTTATTAATTCCTGTTAATACAAATACATTAATGAGTATCATTAATAAAATATGTTAATATTAAAAATTAAAATGGTAGCATTTTTTGTGGTGAATGTAAAGATTGCAACAGTTCTGGCAATTGATGAGCATTAATATGATGTTATTGACATAGTTTATTCTAATTTTCAGTTTATTTTAAAAGCCTAGAAAATTTAATTAGAAATACTGAGAGAATATTATTAAGGATGAAAAGCACTATCAGTAAAACGTCCATCCCGTAGAATTTAGGAAGTGTCAAAATGAAAGCTCTCTATAAACTTTGTTTATGAATTTCACTGTAAAGTTTTAATCAATCACATACTCTTCAGCCTTTTCTAGGAATCAGCTAGTGTTGTGTATGAAAGGAGAATGGTCTTTAAAGAAGTCCTACTGTGTGTACTAGAAAGTGTTTAGTGAGTGGGACAGCTGTATGAAGGAAAGAGCAGGACATGGCAGTTTAGTGCTGCTAGAACAAGAATAATTCTCTTCCTACCTCTCCAGAGTTCATGTATGGTAGCAGGCAAAAGACAAAGCTAAATATCTGAGTTGTCTCTTGTTTTTTGAGGTCCAATCTTGGAAAAATGTAATATTTATACAAGGTACTATACATACTACTGCAACTGAAGCTAGGTATCTGTTTGCTTTAGGTTTCTAAAATGCTAAAAGATACTCTGCAGTTCTAAAATCTGAATGTTTTGAATTTCAAATCTAGCAGGCACTTCTGCCTTCTTTTTTCTTTGATTCATCTTTCAGTAGACTTATGGTAAAAAATGAATGTTACTGACGTATTAAATTATTGTAATGAATATTATACTTTGAGGGTTTGGAAGGAAGTTATTTCTGTAATCAGAATTACCATGATATTTTAGTTGTAAAAGAGGCTTGAACTAAATGTTTAACAATGGTATAGAGTAAGAAATTTGATTTGTCATTTAGCACCTGTCATCCACATTTTGCATAGAATAAAACAGCATTTAAAGAAAAAAGTGGCCATGTTTTAAGGAAAAAGGCAATATATAAAAGTATGTATGTGAAACACAGGATTTGGAATTAGATTGCACATGAGTGTAATTCCCTATTTTTAGGTATTTAAATACATGAGTGAAACTTTACAAGTTAAATTTCAAAGTATATATTTCTAGCTTATTTAGTAAGGAATTCTTTTCAGATTTTAACTTCTGTTTTAAAAGTTAGAAACATAACCTAGTGGAAGTGTGGCAAAAGTTTAATGAGCAAACTGACTACTGACTGATTTTGGAATCAGTAATAAAGGTTAATTCAGAGTCCTCACTGGTTTTCCTAGCTGCTTATTCTTAGCAAAACCAGAAAAAATTTTGCTAAGCAAGTTTTGAAAGTGGAAATTGAGTATATTTTTGACAGAATTTGGTACAACAGATTTGAGTACATGGTTCAAACTTAACAAAAATGGTTACTCCATGTCACAGACAGATGATGAAAGTCAATGTTTTTATAATTTGAATCTGTTGTTAATCTCAATTTTTCTTTTTTTTATAGCAACATACTTTTTAGTGCATGAAAATTTCAAGTGTTTGTTTTAGAAAGTTTTCTACTTACCATTTTTGTTGCAGAGACTGTGCAGTTGATCCGACTTGTGTGCTCTGTATTGACTGCTTCCAGAATAGCATCCACAAGAACCACCGGTACAAGGTAGGAAAATCATCTTTTAAGAAATGGTACTTGTAGCTTTAGAGAAGTTCTTTTGAGGCTATAATAAACTGCATATAAACCATTAGTAATTTTATTATTGAAAAAATTCTGGGGTTTATGAATTACTTAATCTCTCTCTTGTGTTTCTAGCTATGTAAAGCTTCTTCTAAGAACAGCAACTTGCTAATTGAAGAAACAAAAGAGAAAGAAGTGTTTATTAATGCATACAGTGTTACTCTCTTTGGCAATTTCATGGAAGTGTAGGTCAGAGCAAAGAGCTGTGACTGAAAATGGCAGTTGTGTCCTAAGTCCCAGTCAATTCTGTTGGGATATAAGTAAGGTGAAAACCCAGGGAAAACAGACAGTAATGATTACAGAGCACTTTGGAACCACACCTGGGCTGAGAAGCTGTTGTCATTTCTGTGTTTTTCAGTAAATTCTTCAGGCAGAGCATCAGTTATGGAACTAAGTAGTAAGATGGGAGCAGATTTGTAGCATTTTCATCTAAAGAATACAGGATGTGCTCTTTATAGATTCATAGAATAATTTATGTTGGAAGGCAGCTAAGGAGGTCACCTAGTCCAGCCTCTTGCTCAAAGCACATCTAATTAGATCAGGTTTTTTTAAAATGTTTCAGGTAAATAACAGATTTTTGAATGTCTTTTTATTGGGTCAGATTTTTTTTAGAATTATTTCAAGATTGGGGATTTGGAGGAAGCTAAGGATGATTGTTTTTGTGTTTTGTCTGAACTTTTTGCCAAAATGGAGAGTCAGAATTTGTACTCTTCTGAAAGTGCAATGCAAAGTTAAAGTTATAAAAATGTATTTAGATGCTGATCATGTCATCTTTAGTTAGAAACAGAAGTACTACTAAAAATGTCTGTTTAATATGCACATTGTTTTTTTATATTATTTTCTAACTTGATTAAGTAATTTTAAAGAAGGCATTAAAAAGCTTTGCTATAATTGTGTGAATAAACCCAGAAATATTTTGCCATTTATGAAACACTCATCAATCATAGGCTTTTTTCACTTACTTTCACGTTAAATTTATTTAGGACTTGCATACCTTTCTGTGGCAGCAACTCTATTTCCTTCTTTATTTTCTGCTCAAAAAGTTTCTCTTTTACCCCCCTTTTCCTCTGGTGCGTTTTCTTTTATCTAAAAAAGTTGTGGTAAGTCCATTGGTTATGCAGTGACTCTTCTGTTTTTAAGTAGGTGTTTATATTTGTGTTTGATTTAAATAATTCACATTGCTGTTTTCCTCTTGCTTTTTGTGGGCATATTTCATGACTGAAATACATGTTTTTTCCAGATGCATAGCTCCACTGGAGGTGGATTTTGTGACTGTGGGGATACAGAGGCATGGAAGGCTGGACCGCTATGTACTAAACATGAGCCTGGAGCATCAGGTTCTCCAAAAGAAGTAAGAATATTGCTTAAAGTGAAATTAATTTTTTTTTAAATATTACCTTCTTATTTTAAAAAGTGCTTATTCCTGTATATGAATGTATATGTCTTGGATTTCCCCTGCCTGGGAATTTCCCGAGAGTCCCTTTTCACAGCCAGATGGTCGAAGAAAAAGTCAGAGCTGCCTGGCCTTCGTTCTCAAGGTTGTTTATTATTTCTTATCTATAACATGTTCTCCCTGACCAGCTGAGATGCGTTCAGCAGGTCAGTCCAAGGCACACTGCCCACCCCCGGGTCTGTGTTGTCTTTTTATACTATAAACTACGTAGACATTATTTACAGTTAATTCCCAATACCTATCACCTATGTTAGACAGTGAAATTCTACCTTAAACCAATCCCCAAGTGCCAACATCACCAAGAAAATGGAGATGATGAAGAAGAAGGAAGGAGGGCAGTACACGCCCAGATTCATCCATCCTGACCCCCCTGTACACTTCTCATATGAGTCTTAACATTCTATTTCTCTACTCAGTAATAAGCTACTTATTTTATTCTACTTTCCCTGGTCTGTAATTCCTCATATAAAGTTGGTAACTGTTTCCATGGCTCGAGATCGAGGGCAGAGGCAAAGACTCAAATGGAGTCTTTGGCTCCATTCCAGGCTCTCTGAGCCCCCTGCCCGGGTCTCAGCCCATCCAAGGCAGCAAGAGGGATTTCCTGGTTTCCCACATATATGTATTGTATAACTCATGTAACAGGTTCAGTCAAGTTGAATCAGAATTTTCTTGGTCAAGGTGTTTGGGATCAAAGGATGTGTATTAGACGTCCTTTGGTTTTTTTGCTTTTTGTTTGGAGACAGTTTCATCTACCTGTCTTGTGTGCTTGAGTCTTTCATTTGGAATTAAAATTGTAGTCTCTTGTTCTTTTCTTTGCTAAGTATATTGCTCAGTTCTTATTTACAAATAATTGCTTTCCCAGCAGTTAGCAAATGTTTAGAAGTTTGATTTTAATATTTTCTGTTTTCTGCATTACTGAACAATTGCATTTGCCAGTTTCTTCTGGTGTGTGTGATCTGTCACTATCACTAAAAATTCTGTGCCTTGAAACTAACCTTTTATGCTAGGATGTCTCATGGTTGTTGTACCTCATAAAGGAGCATATTAACAAAAAAAATATGCCATCTTAAAAGGAATTCTTAAAGAGAATGTGGGCAAATCAGCTGCTTCAGGTAAAAATTGGTTTTTTTAGAGTCCTTCATTCTGAGATAATCAGGATGAAAAACCTCAGCATTTGTCATTGCAAGCAGACCCCAAATCCCTGATGGTTTTGTAGCAAACGTACTGTTATTTATGGTCCAGTCAAAAGTCGAATGGAAAAGGAATAAAAAGCACTGGCCTTACAGAAAAATGAAACAAAGTTTTCCTTCACTTTTTCATCCTTCTTTTTGAAGAAAGTTAATGGATTTCAGAAATAAAAATAGTTGAAGCTACAATAAGGAGTAATTTGTTTGCCATTTGGAGCTTGTTGCTTGGTCTGCACTGCAAACTTTTAATATCTATGGGAATGCAGAAAGCTGTTAAACAGCTTTTTTGAATGCAAGTTTAAAAAAAAGTGAAGCTGTCACATTTGAGGAGGCCTTTCATAGTCTAGGCCTAGATAAAACATGGATGTGTTAAGAGAGGTATATGAAACTGTTGGAATACTACTGAAAGCCCTTGGGATGAAATAACTTTGAAAAGAAGAAATTAGGTGAGGTTAATTTGCTTGAAAGTCATGAAAAAGATGATTTCCTGATTATAGTACAAGTATGTACATATAACTTACAGTATATGTATACATACTCCTATTATATTAATAACATACTCTACCAATCCCCTTTTAATTATTTTAGGTTCTTTTCCGTATTAATATTATCTCATGTTTTACAGAATTCTGAATGTCAGTTGAATGAAGAAATTATGGAGCATTCTAGGAGAGTGTTTCCCTCTCTGATAAAATACATTGTAGATATGCTTATCTGGGAGGAAGAGAAGGAACTGCCTGTGGAGCTCACCATTAGGTAGGGAGTATTTCCAACTTTCTTTTCAATGCATTAGCAACTTGGATTATAATTTTGCTTGGGGTAGTCTCACACTTGTGCAGACATTAGTGCTGAAATCCCTGTAAACAGCACTGTGGCCTATTTGACCTAGAGTTATGTAGAGAAAAGCTTTTGATACTTCATGGGAAAAGTAGTGTGTGACTGTTCTCCATCAATCACTGAAGGGAAATGCTCCTGAGCCAGCCTGATCTACAGTGAAATGGCAGGTCTTAGTGCACAGGGGAAGAAGTATCAGGAGTGGAGAGACCCACCAGGTGCCATTGGCTGTCTTGGGAGACACTGATGGGGTCCTAAGGGGCAGGGGAGCAGAACTGAGCTGGCAGATTTTCAAGGATGCTTTCCACAGTGCTTGATTGAGAGAAAGATATGGACAAACCTTTTAGCAACCTTATTGCAACCTGTTGCAGTAGGACAAGGGCTAATGGCTTGAAACTCGAGGAGAGTAGATTTAGAATAAATACAAGAAGGAATTTTTTACAATGAGGGCAGAGGGTTGATGGATGCACCATTCCTGGAAACTTACAGGGTCATGTTGGATGGGGCAACCTGATCTAGTTGAAGAGGTCCCTGCTTATTGCAGGGGGGCTGGATTAGATGAACTTCAAAGGTCCCCTCCAACTCAAACCACTCCATGATTCTGTGAAAATGGAAGAAGGCTGTGTATCACATTAAAAAACAAATGGTTTCATAAAACAGCAGAGAAAAGAAATTATAAGAGAATATAAAAAAAATTAAGAGAATATCAAATAACTTCAAAACTTCTCTTTTGTACTTTATACATAATTTCTATAGCTTTTTCCGGCTATAGATGGTGGGGGAGTGTCATTAGCATGAAGAATATGCTTGATTTACCTGAATAACTTTTTTTTATTGTATTTGGCATTCTTCTCAAGCTATCAATTAAACTGTATTCTGTGGGACACTATTTACAATTTTACTTTTATTTGAATGATATGTTACCTTTTTCCCAGCAGAGAGAAGGTAGACAGCTACTACTGTGTCCTTTTCAATGATGAACACCATTCTTATGATCATGTCATCTACAGCCTGCAAAGGGCACTTGGCTGTGAACTTGGTGAAGCCCAGTTGCATACGACTGCCATAGATAAAGAGGTTAGTGCATTTGGGATATCAGAGAGTCACCTTCTGATCATTAGGAGTTATTACTACAGTCACTTGGTTATAGAATCTTTGTTTCTGGTTGCTGGAGCTTGAGGAAAGAGAGGCACGTGGCTGAACAACTCTTAGTCAACACTTGTTTCTCAGGTGTGGAGAACTTGTTAAGGAAGCACATATCTCTGGTTATACTCTGCTATTTCATGTGCTTTGTGCCTTTGAGGCAGCCAGGAGGAAAGCTGATATGGTTTGTTTTGAAAGTATTCTGCAGAAATACCTTTCATTGATTTTAATGTGTACATGAATTTTCCTTATTTAATGATAAGATTATTTAATCTTATTATTTAATAATAAGATACCCAGACTTTACTTGGTCATTGTGTTGTTAATTTGGATAACATTTTTCCTATAGACAATTATTTTTATTTGCTTCTTGGTGTTTAATAGCACAGTGAGTGATGTTGGGCCCTGTTTTTTCTATTATGTATAAAAAACGTAGCAAGGATTGGACCTGTGATGCTTTGGGTTTGCTTTATATTGGTCTCATGCTCAATATTTTCTTAAACAGGGTCGTAGAGCTGTTAAGGCGGGACATTATGCCTCTTGTCAGGAAGCAAAAGAAGAAATTAAGGTAACTTTTAAAGTAATTTTCACAGAAAACCACCCCATACCAACCTAATTAGTATTAACACTGAACACTTATTTGTCTTCTGTATGGTCTTTAGCTTAGTACTTCCATGGTTTTATAACTTGCATATGAACTTCTTGGAATTGAATTTACACCACCACATTTGAGATAGATAGATGTCTTCAGAAATAAATCATCAAACTGCTTTCTTTATTTTGCTTGGGAGAGATGGTGGGTAGTGAAAATAAGTAATGAAATAAATGTTATTTTATTTTATATGTACTAATATTTACCTGATTCCTAGAGGCATTCTGAAAATGTTTCTCAACGACCTCTTCATGTGGAGGTTCTGCATGCTGATGTTATGGCACACCAGAAGTTTGCCTTGCGCCTTGGTTCTTGGCTGAACAAACTCATGAGCTATTCAAGTAAGCTTTACTGTTTTTTTTTTTACAATAATGCCATGCCAGTATTTCAATAATTAGGCAGTATTGTACATAATATTCCCTTAAAATACTTTGATGTACTTTCTAATTAGAAAATTAATAGTGCGGTAGCATGGGTGATGATATCCATTAGCAAGGTTGTGAATAGCAGTACTTTTCTGTTCCTTCTTGTTAAAATAAATGTTTGTTTCCCTGATGGAGCACAATCTCAAAGTTTTATTATTCTCACTTTCAGCATCACACGCACTGTGTGTGACTCCTTTACTTAAAAGCTTCCCTCTTCAGTGCTGGTGGAAAGCCACAGAGCATCTCTGTCAGTTAAAACATGCATCCTCTGCTTACATCAATTTCTACTTCAGATTTGATAGCTGTGATTCGTTAGAAAATGTCAGTGAAATCATTAAAATCTTAATTTAAAAAAAAAATTCCAATAGTGGAAAGTCTATTTGAAGCTTTCAAACATTGTGCTGGTGTTTGATGATGCTTATGGTTTCAAAGATTTCTCAATCAATGTACTTTTGATTTTTTTACTGTTTTTTTCATACCTTTGTCTTGCCACACTAAAGCCATTAAAAAATTTCTCCACACAGTACAATATGCATAGATTAAGCTCTACTCCTTATCCTCCTTCTTGATAGGTGAAGCTGATGGTCTTCTTTAGCTCCTTTGTAAGCCTTAATAAAGTGAATTTCTTCTCAATTTTTCTGAATGCTTGCTTGAAATACATAGATCTGAACTGTACTTTTTTGTAATTTTTTACAATATTTATACAAGTTTTAGTTTTCTTTTTCAAGTTTGTATTTATTTTGCCAACGGTATTTTCTTGCTGTTCTGAATTCTTCAGACAGTTCTTTCAGCTGGCCCAAATTTTTTGAGTGTAGATTATTTCAAAGTTTCTAGTGAAAGTTTGATTTTTATCCAGGTAAGTTAACAGATACTTTTTGGTTTTAGGAGAGTCTTTAAGTACAAAGACTGAAGTCAAACATTCCTGTCCTTCTGGATTATATATACAGAGGCTTTATATATACAGAGCCTGATGTTCTGTACTCAGCTGGATCGTTTGGGTGGTCTGTTGGTTCCTGTTCTTTTCATGGCTTTATTTCAAGTGGTAGAATATGGATCAAGAAACATTTAATAATGTTTATTTCCAGGTTGTCAGGAATTTGATTCATGACTCTTCACTTTTCCTTTTCAAATGAGTAACATAAGGCCTCATTTTGGAACGTTAAAAACCTGAGGTTGACTGCGATATGTTGATCCCCAAAACTACTTCAAGTACTGTGTCTACTGATAGGTGCAAGAAAATACAACAGAATTTCTGAAATTCTACAAAAGACTGACTTTCAAGGCTTGAGGCAGTGACCAGCAGAAACTTGCCTAGCCCTGAGCATTTCTGTGCTGGCATAGTAAAGGCTTCTTATGGATCTGTTTTGCAAAGCTGTCTAAATGATTTTCATTTTAAAATACTCTTCTGCATCACAGGATTTATTAAATTAGGTAGACAAGAATAATAGGAAGAAATTAGTGAGGCAAAGGGTATGTAGAAGTATGTTCATTGAGAAAAAATGTTAAAAGTAGTTCTTAAGTGCCTTCTTTTTTTCTTCTTGTAAGTAATATAATTCTGTAATTCTAATTTTCTTGTGTCATATAATGTAATTATTGAAATATTCTTGTACAAATGAGTAGTTTCATCCCTACAGGTGACTTTCGCCAGATCTTTTGTCAAATATGTCTCAAGGAAGAAGCTGGATCTGAAAAGCCCTGCTTTATAAGCAAGTTGATGCTATGGGATGCAAGACTTCATAAAGGTTTGTTTATCCATGTTGCTATAAACGAAAGATTCATCAAATTAATTTTTCATGTGTGTAACATATAGATAAATGTCAGTGCTATGCATGTAGAATTACGTTTCTTCGTGGTTTTTTTATTACAGTTTTTATACGGCCTTAATTTTTACAGCTAAGCTACTTTATATTTGGGATATATATTTGCCACCTCAATTTATCCTGCTTGATGTATCTTAAAAAATCTTTTTACGAAATGCAACCTGACACTGAGTGACTGGATTACTTGATGTTTTAAATATATACCCTATATAAACCTCAAAAACTGGAAAAAATTATTAACTTTGTTCTTATGCTTCATAATAATTTCAAGGCTTTTAATGTTTTTTTATTATAGTTTAGTAATTGGTTCATTTTTTTCCCCTCAAAAAGCTGCATATTAGTATAACAAAGTGACATGCATTGTATTGGCTATTTGCAGGGGCGAGGAAGGTTCTTCATGAACTTATCTTCAGTAGTTTTTTCATGGAAATGGAATACAAAAAACATTTTGCTGTTGAATTTGTGAAGGTAAATGGTTTAGTTTTTATGCTATGAATTTGTACTAGCTTTATGGAATTTCCCCCCAAACTGAAAGTTGTTTCAATATAAATGATGAATTTTAAACAAGGAGAGCTTCAATAACTGGCTCAGCCTTTATTGGAGTGCCGTTAATTAATTCCCATGTCCTGGTTTGTTCCTTAGACTCATGTAGGGATATGCTTGTTTGAATGCCATATTGTTAGTATTCTGTGTATCTTTTGAAATGCCAGATGAACTGCAACTGAAATTGGCCTTTCTTTTTGAGAATTAGATACAGTAATTAAGCAATTATTGTATCTAATTTTCAGAAAGAAAGGCCAATGTATCTACTAAGAAATATGAAAAACATAAGACAAAGTGCTTTTTGTTTTAGGGTGAGACTTTTAAATTCTGATAAAGATGATTTATACTTCTTGATTTTCTCTGGACTGAAACAAAGCAAACAAAGACTTGCATTACCCATTGTACATATCTTTTACAGACAGTTGTTGAACAACTATCCATGCAGTTCACTACAGGAGGAAGACTTGCTTTTTAAGAATTTCATGTCTTTATTTTTTTTTCTTCCGATGTTTATTTTTTTTCCAGATATTTAATATTTTTTCAGGGGGAGATTGGTTGTAGGAGAAAATAGTTCTGATTCCAATCTGACAAATGAGTTAAATTGTGCTGATCTTCAGTATTAAGGTAGTGGGGGCAATGTCCTCAATGCAACAAAGCAGTATCTTGCTTTGGTGCATTGAGGACATTGTGCTGTTTTTGTTGGAACTGCTTCTATTAGGTGGGAGAAACACCTTGAGATGTAATTAATGTGAATAAAAAAGTAAACATTTTTATTAACTTTTAATGTCCCAAATACTNGTATTACAAGGCATTGCAAAAGGAATACATCAGTGATGATCATGACAGAGTTCTCTCTGTGACAGCACTCTCAGTTCAGATGTTCACTGTACCTACTCTGGTATGTACAGCTTGCCTTTGCTAGAGATGTAAAATAAGTTGGAGAATTGCTATCAGTGCCACCTTTGCAGATTGTTGTATTTGGCAGGGAGTTTTTATGCATTGCTGAGTTGAATATGAATGATTTTGAGATTTGTGAAGGCCAATATGAAAGCAGGAACTTAAGTTGATGTGAAAATTCATTACAGAACATAGAGGGAATGCAAATAAGTATAAGTTCCTGGCACATTGTACTCTGCGTTAACTTCATGTGTTTATTTACTGCTCGCATTCACATAGACCTGTCTATGTGACTAAAAACAGGACAAGGGGGTGAAAAATGGTTAAATGTCTTCTTGTGGGGGTGAAATATGGGGAGTAAGTATATCTATGAATTTTAAAGGTTATCTGTTTCTTGGCTACAGTAGTAATATAAAAATTCTTTGGTACATGATCTTTCTAGAAAAAAAACAGCACGTCCATTACATATACTGTCAGAATTGAACAAACATACGAAGTTGATAGCAGCTGTGTTCCTACTAAATAAATACTGTGGGGTTTTTTTTATCTTGGGCTCTTTGCAAATGCTTAAAAGAATTTTTAATCAGAAATACTGGATTCAAAGGAAAAATATTTTGATGATAAGACTAACAAAAACAGGAAGAAAAAATTTTCACTTTGTTCTTGCAGGCCCGACATCTTATTGAAGAGCAAAATGTAATCACCACCATTACAGAGACACTCCTAGAAGTGCTTCCAGAGTACCTAGACAAAAATGACAAGTTCAACTTCCAAGGCTACAGTCAGGACAAACTGAAGCGGGTATATTCAGTAATATATGACCTCAGGTAAGTGTAAGGCTGAAAAGCTAGAGCAGCTCTAAAATACTGGTAGTACAATGAAGTGTTTCAATTCAGAGTCTGATGATACAACTGCTTTAAAATCAAACCCAAACCCCTCAAAAAACATGCATGATAACTTAATGTTTTCTTTTTCAGTGGAAACTTAAAATTTTAAAATACCAAAATCACATTCTCTAAAAACATTTTTTGATTTTCAGTTATCTACTTGCATATAACATTTACATTAATAAATAAAATGTTTCTACTGTAAGACAGTATGGGAAATTTGTGTCCCATTTGCTGTCGTTCTGGGAAGGCTTTATAATCTTTATCTGTATCGGGTTTTCTACTTTTACTGGTACCAAATTGCTCTAATAAACTGAGTAATGTAAGGCCAAGCCACCCCAAATACCTTGGAATTAAAAAAAAAATCTGTTAATTTCCAATGATGGAGTCACACCAAGGTATTCGTAGTTCTAGCATTTGGGGAAATTTTCTGAGTACTTCAGGATGGGGAAAGTGATTTAATTTGATTATGTAATTGATGGTATTAAAACAATTGAAAACAATTGTATTTCAAATACAAGCATAAGAGAAGTCTGAGCAAAGTATGACAATATTTTTTTTGGGGGACAGGTATATCTTAGTCAGCAAACCTACAGTATGGACAGACCGTCTGAGGGAGCGTTTTTTAGAAGGATTTGTTTCTTTCCTAAGGATTCTAACTTGCATGCAGGTACAATACATTTAAATTATTTCTTTCTAATATTCTGTTGTAAAGAGATTACAGCTCGTCTTTTTTCCCATAATATTATAATGGATGTAAACATGCAATTACAGTGTTAAATTCTTCAATCCCTGTTTTAAGTGAGTGAAGAAGACATATTTATAGAAGTAATACTCATCAGATTAAGTTACATGTATTTTACCTATTGATTGTGTAATTTTCTGTTGTGTTAAGCTTGGATCACTGATTTAGACAGAGTATTTAGTGGGATTTCCATTTCAGGGAATGGAGGAGATAAAAAGACAGATTGGTCAGCACATTGAGGTGGACCCTGACTGGGAAGCAGCTATTGCCATTCAGATGCAGCTCAAGAACATTCTTTTGATGTTCCAGGAGTGGTGTGCCTGTGATGTAAGTATATACATTTTCTGGGATTCTTGCATGCATGCCTTTTGTGAATCTTGCTAACAGCTTTTGAAATAGCAGCTTTACAAAAGCTCGCAATTGTTCAATGTAGTTATCAAAATAATTGGTCTGAAAGAATTAATCTGGGTGTGACAAAGAAAGGAAAGCCTGTATGATTTTTTTTTATGCTACATGTATTTTACATTCTAGGAAGAGCTGCTGCTCAGGTCCTACAGAGAATGTCATAAAGCTGTGATGAGGTGCAGCACAAATGGCCGCTCTCGGGAGAAGACAGTATTTCACTTATGTGGCCATACCCTGGAGAGCAGGCCTTACAGAGTGTCTGCAGATCCTGTCAGCATACATTTACCACTCTCTAGGACTCTTGCTGGTAAGTGATATGTTTTGATTGCTGTTTAAACCATCCATCTCTATTTCTTTACTCCAGAAAACATTTATATTAAGTGCTTCACAGATGAGTTGCTCTCCGACTTTCTGACATTGTCATGATCAGGAAGACATACATGTTCCCCATATGTCCCACTAAGGGAAAGTTTTTCTCAAAACAACATTACCATGGAGGTTGGAGGGTGTCTTTTTAAATGGAAGAGAGAGAAGTCAGTCAAGAGGGAAAAAATTTCCTTTTTAATGAGATCCTTAGTTTTCTCTGAAGTGTTTCTGGTTCCATTTCTATCTCCTTTATTTAAATGAATGTCCATTATTACTGTGTCTTGAATTTAGTTTCCAGCCATATATATCTTAGGATGGTTAAAATGCTCCTCCTGAAAGACATATTTTGCACAATGCCAGGACAGGCTTCCAGTCAGAATATAATCACTGCTTTCATTTCATACAAATGAAATCATATGCTATTATTAAGCTATAGATTCTTTATCACATCATTTGATACCAAGACACCATTTATTAAGCCTTGTAGTCTTGAAATTAGTTTACTACTGATGTACAATTTAAATGTGAAATAAAAAAAAATATGTATTATATATTATATAGCATCTCAATTTAGATGGTGTTCATTCATTCATTTAGTGTAAATTTATTCATAAAATGGATTGTAAGACTAGTGAGAACTGTTGTGATAATGTAATAGGTCTTCTCTTAAAAAAAGGATAATATGAAGTCTTTCCTAAACAAACTTGGACTTTTTTTTCTGTAATTCTCTGAATTGTAGATGATTTAGCTAACATTTAGAAGGGGTTGGAGAACCTTCACTGATTTTGATTTATTTTCTGATTTTTCTTCCTTGGTTTTGCTAGGTCTTCATGTACGATTAAGCAAGACTGGAGCCATCTCAAGATTGCACGAGTTTGTTTCTCCTGTAAGATACTTCCTTCTTTTCCCAAATGCTTTTGTGATTTGTACTCTGGAAAGAAAAAAGGCTTTAGCTATATCCTCTAACCTTCATGGCACACATACAAGTTATTTTTCAGCTGTCAATATATCTTTGTTCATTAGGACTTAGACTTTTAAAACCACTGGCAGATTTATTCTGAGTTGGTTTTTTGTTTGTTTTTCCTTTTTTAAATTCTAGGAAGAATTTCAAGTGGAGCTGCTAGTGGAATATCCTTTGCGATGTCTTGTCCTGGTTGCACAGGTTGCTGCAGAGATGTGGAGAAGGAATGGGCTCTCCCTGATAAGCCAGGTACTCCCTGCAGTGTTCAGTATTGAGATGATCCTATTAGTGTTTGCAAGGGTTGCTCAGTAATGCTGCCAGGGGTTCATCTCATGCAGAGAGAGGTCACAGGGTCACTCCTACAGTAAATAGAAAAGGTGGAAATTTGGGTTACATGGTTTTATTTATAGCTTCAGAAGTGGCTTACCTCCCTGTCTTAAAGGAGTATTTTCATCTCTGTTACGACTCTTGTTCCTACTCTGTGAAATAGTATTAATGTTGCTGAGGTCTACTTGTAAGCTACTTTCTGCTCTTATAATCACTGCGTAAGTACTTGGTAGTACTCTTGGTTGTAACATAAAAAGTTAGAAGTTCCTCCTGGTGTATGGAAATTAATATATACAGAAGATAAACTCCTTCAGTCTTATATTAAAATTTTGAGAACTCTATAGCTAAACATACAAACATTTTTTAATACTTGTGACTTCTATTGCAAGAGTAAAGGTAAAGGAAAGAGTCTACCCTTGCATTTGCCTCTTTTGGCCTCACTTTGGAGTAGTTCTGGTGGGTTTTTTTTTGTTTTGTTTTGTTTTGTGGTTTGTTTTTTTTTTTTTTTTGGTGGGTTTTTTTAGTTGTTGTTTTGGGTGGGGTTGTTTTTTTTTTTTTTTTCTTCCTTTGATGTCAGAAATCCTCTGCTAACCTTGCAGAGGAGGTGCAAGGTTACTAAAACTTGGTAAACCCCTGCAGAATTGACTTTCTGAGAACTGGGGTAGGAGAAGGAGGTTGTTTTGACTTAATTCAGTAGCAGCCATTGGAGTTATGTTCTCTTGGAAGGGGGTGTGAAATATGGCATAGACTTTTTCTGGACAGATGAAAAAAATATTTTTCACTTCCATCGAAGTACATATTTATTTTGAAAGAAATATGCACTTTCCTTTTCTCAATAAAGATATGGTGCAGTTTGAAAAGCCTTGGAGATTAACTGATGCACATTTGGTAGTACATTACTTTATATCTTTATTTTGTTTTGCTGTTTCTTAGGTATTCTATTATCAAGATGTTAAATGCAGAGAAGAGATGTATGATAAAGACATCATCATGCTCCAGGTATAATGTTCTGAATCACTGTGTAGTTGACATTTTTTAAAAATTCAGTGTAATTTACATGATTTTGAAATAGCAAGTGATGTTCATATTAATTTGGGTTTTTTGATAGATAGGTGCATCTCTTATGGATCCAAACCAGTTTCTCCTGCTGATACTGCAGAGATATGAGCTTGCTGATGCTTTTAAAAAGATCAAACCCACCAAAGATCAGGTAAGTAGCAAATTTTTCTGCTGTTTAATTTGTCAGCTTTGAGTATAGAAACATCAATAAGTAAAACTAGCTACTGTTGAAAATGCGTTAAAATGCATTTTTAAGGCCACACTAGAAGTCAGTAAACACAGGAGCTTGTGGTTAGTTAAGTATTTTGTATTTGGAATTTGTAGAGGCTTCTTCAAAATTAGCAAGCAAATTTTGCCCCTTTTGGACTTTTATTTTATAGGGCATCTACCAAAGTCCATGTAAATGACTTTGCTATAGCATTTCTGTGTCTCTTAAGCCGTGTTATGTGCTTTTATTTTGATTGGAAGTTTTTTGGGTTGTTATGCTACTTCTTGTGGCTTGAACTTTGATATAACCCTTCATTTGGGATACTTCTTTTAGCTGTTTCTTGCATGTGAATCTTGCACTTCATTTTCTGTATAATATCTCCTCTACCAGAGCATGTGCTTTTTTCAGCTTGTTAGAATGGAAATTTCTTCCTCAAGTACAATGCTTCAGCGATGCAATAGATGTGGAGGCTGAGCTCAGTGTCATTTGATGGATGGATTTTTCTGCACTTTTGTGTTTGTTTTTATAACCTGATTTCTCATTCCTGCAGGACTTGATTAAGCAGTATAATATTTTAATAGAAGAGATGCTACAGATTCTCATCTATGTTGTGGGTAAGTTTCATTTCTCTCCGTTGTTGTAGTAATGGATTATCGCTTGGACAGAGCAGGCTTGATGATTTTTTTAAACATAGATAGTATAGAGAGGATACTGAAGAGTGCCTCTTTTAAGTAGATGATTCAGTAACACATATATTTGTCAGCTGGAAACAATAGGAGTTGGACAGTGAAAAAAGCTATTAGATAACTTCATAATTGACATTAAAGTAGAATATGAAGAGAGTCCATCACGACACATTTTGCTAGGAAGCTAGGCTAAAAAACATTTTTACTCAGACACTTGGGACAGGCTTCTGTCAAATGCAAGCTTACATGATGAAACATCCCAGCAACACCATTATCGTGGTGCAAAATTCAACTTCACTTTATACCAGTTATATTTGCCATTCTTCTCCTTTGGTTCATTCTGACAGGGGAAAGATATGTGCCTGGAATCAGTAATGTGACAAAAGAAGATGTAATAATGAGAGAAATCATCCATTTGTTATGTATTGAACCAATGGCTCACAGT
>WBNO01006322.1:0-22888 GCA_013400575.1 Peucedramus taeniatus
TATTAGAAATTTAAAAAACACTTTCACTTAAGACAGGTAGACCTCACTACAGAGGAAAAGTTTGAAAGAAATGCTGTCAGATAGTTCTGCAGGAATGAAAGTGGCAGGAGAATTCTGTTCAATACCACACCAGAAATGAGAAATGTACTTCCAGACTACACCTATATTCCTTGCTAGGCAAAATTTTCACCAAACATGCTACTTCCTTCAAAGTTTATCAGTGTTTTTTTTTTGGTTTTTTTTTTTTTTTTTTTTTTTGTTTTTGTTTTTTTTTGTTTTTTTTTTCCTCCCCCCCCCCCCCCCCTTTTTCTCCTCTCCTTTCTGGAAAGAATGGCTNGTAGTAGTGACAGCCTGGTTAATGGTCATTGCTCAGTGGAGGAGGTATCAAATCATGGGAGGGGCTGCTGAGTAAAACAACATGAATGTTGTACATGCAGTTACCATTCTACATTTCATCTAGACTGACAGGCCACTACAGTAAACCTTTTTCAGAAACTTTTATTCTCTTTTTAAAAGGCTTCTATGCTTCTTATTTTAGTTTAAACTCTAGCTTGAGTATTTTAAAGGACTCTTCAATCATGTCAAGGGGAATTTAGAAAACGTCTTTTTTTGCTGTGGTTTTATTTGCACTCTAAGTTTGGATTGTGACATACAAGAATAAAACACACACTATCATCTTCTGTATAATGAAATTTTGTAATAGATCAATTAATCCCATTAAAGTAATAAACTGAAAGAATGTATCTTATAATGATTTTATAGCACTGTCTTTATATATTGGATTAGATGCAATAACTCCTCAGCAGTTTTCTTAACTCCTGATTAAGAGTCATGTGGAAAAGCATTCATGTAGTTAATGATAAACTAATCTATTCAGCAGGACAGAATGTTTATAGCTAATTTATCAGTGACCTGAGACACAGTGTGAAAATTAGTTATTAGTGATGTGCAGTGCACAGGATACAAGCACAACTATTTTTAGATTCTTATTAATTTGCTGTGATTATAAACATGTGCCTCTTCAGTAGCTACTGAAGACATATTTTATAGTGTGACTGAGCATTGTTTTTACACTCTCTCCTCTCTGTTTTTAATTATAGTACCCTCATGTGATTGTATCTGGAATTAGAACACCGTAGCTGTAGGCCAGCAACAGCTTAATTGTTCAAGATCCTACATAAACTAATTGTTGCTTGTGATGAGCTTTCTTTAGATAAGATTGCATTTTCAGATTGAAGGAAGCAGGAAGTAAATAAGAGGATGCAAAAAAAAATTATAATAAAAAGTCAGAAGTTTTCTAAATTAAGTTCCAGAGGGCTATTTAAAATCACTCATATGCTTTTCCATTTAACACTGCCCATCTTGTAACTTCCATTTGACTAAATCAGTGCTAGTATATGTTTTATGGTGTCTTAAGATTTTCAAGATTCAGGACAGACATTTCAGACTACTGATTTTGGTCCTGAAAATGAGCATGTATTTAATTGTTTGGAATTACCTAACACGTTAAATTTAGTTCTTAAAATTGCTGAAATCAGGAAAGCAATCAGTTATCACAGAAATTTTAAATGTAACAGAAATATCTAAAAGCCTTTTCAAAATATTTAATTGCTAAACAGCAATAAAAATAGATATTTTTTAAACAGCTTGATATCTACATTTGTCTGTCCTGACAGAACCTATAATATTTACAAAACAATTTTCAAGGCAGACATCACATTACACCTATTGAGCATTTTGACACTTCAGGCAACAACTGGCACTACAAGATATTTACAAAGCACATTAAAAATGCTTTCCCATGAAAAAGTGATTAA
The DNA here is from genome assembly GCA_013400575.1 of Peucedramus taeniatus. Lineage (NCBI taxonomy): Eukaryota > Metazoa > Chordata > Aves > Passeriformes > Fringillidae > Peucedramus > Peucedramus taeniatus. The sequence continues at coordinate 1,818 of WBNO01006322.1, forward strand.
AATTGCACTGAATAAATAGCAATAACTATTTATATTGTTTGGAGGTAATAAAAGATATGATTCATCACATACTGAACATGTAAATGAGGTTTTCTCTTGATAATTGTGACTGAGAAATGTGTCAAGGGCATTTCTGTGAACAACATTACTGAATGCCAGTTTTTTGAAGGTCTCTTAATCTTTTCAGTTAAAGAATATCACTTCTAATAACTTTGATTATTTGCTGTGAGCCTGTTATTTTCATTGTGTGAAAAGTTAATTGATTAAAATGACTAACTTTTGTAGCCTTGAGATGAGCATACCTGGCATGTGCATGTAACAGAAGACACACTTTTATTTCTGCTCTTACCTAAAAGTAGCATGAAGTCCTTTCCTTCTTTGCAGAAAGCTGTGCATGAGTTAGATGGAATGAACACATACACTAACTGAATTCCACTAAAGAACTACTCAATCATTTGGAGAATACAGTTGTAAGATACTGTTTACACAGAAATGTTTTGGAAGACCAAGGCACTGTCAGTTTTGGGTTAGAGGATGTTTGCTGACTACATATCTGATATTGGTTTTCTACTTGAGTGCTCAGGTTCTTCTGCACAGAAGTCCAAGCAGAATAGGAGATGAACCCTAAGCCAAGAAATTGTAGCTGTAGAGTAAATTGACAAGCCAAAACAGAATAATGGGAAGAAAAAACACAAGAGTGTTAGTTTGAAAATATTGCATAAACAGGTTTTTTTTGTATGAAAAATGAGACACTAATATATTTTTAACTATTTGGAAAAGGGAAAGAACTGATTTTCATCTAATATGCTATTATATCAAATAGAAAAGAAAGCAAAAGGAGGGGAGGCATGCACAGACAAAGAAGAAGGCACTCCTTATTGCAGAAATCTAACATTAATCTCATAATAAAACTCCTTATGCTGAAACTCCTTATGCAACCCTTTATGTGAGCACACTCAACTAAACTAAAATTCAGCATCAGTGGTCTCTTTGCTTTTCCCACCATGATCTCTTAATCTTTCTTTTCTGAAGTCCTTTACTGCTTTATCTAAGGGAATGAATTTGTCACTGACACTTCCTCAAATGGCTGCCAGCTCCTTTTTCCACAGGACCACTTCAATAGCAGTTGTTTTTTGGGTGAATGCTGTGCCCAGCTAGCTGAAATGTCACCCACTGCCTCCTTCTCTACTCTGCATTCTGCTTCTCACAATTCTGAGTTCATTCCCCAGGCTTTCATTCTCTCAGCTATATTTATCATCAAGTTTTCTCTCCTATCACTACTTTCTGCAAGGTCAGACTCACCCATTCAACTAAATATCAGGATTTAATTTTTTCCCCATTTTCCTTTATTTTTTTCTTTCTAGCACATTTGACTACAAATAAATATATATTAATATAATTCACATCACTGGGAAGGCCTAGTCAGTAACTTTTGATGATCCACATTGGAGCTGTTCATGGACTGCAGCCTGTGAGAAGGACCCACATTGTAGGAGGGGAAAAGTGAGAGGAAGGATGAGCAGAAAGAAGCTCTTATGAGCTGACCACAACCACCATTAGACACTTAGAGCTGAGAATGAAGGTATGAAATTAAGCCTGGGAAAAAGAGGAGAGGAAGTTTTTGTCTGTTTCCTGGTATCCAAATCTATTGCAATGAGCAATAAAATAAATTAATTTTCCCAAGGTCAAGTCTGTTTTACCTTTGATGCTAACCTCCAAGTTTTCCTCTTGACCCATAGGCCTTTTAATGTTTTTTCTTTCTCTATTTTTTTGAAAATGGGAAATAAGAAAGTGTCTGTGGGAGTGTCTGGCTGCAAGTCAAGATTATCCATCACATGTGCATAATCTCTGTAATCTTCCAGATATGTCTGCTGCCTTTCAACTTGGTTGAAAATGAAGCACAAGTGCTGTTGAAATGGAAGCATGGCTGGATTCAACTTCTCAGCACTTTATATGTGGAAAGATTGTTGCTTGAGTTCTAAGTCCAAGTTTGACATTGAGTCTTCCCTTCCTTAGTCATGTCACTTGCCATCAACAAAATTTCTAGCTTTCAGGACTTGCACTGTGCTTCATGAAGCTTCATTATATGCTACTTGCAATACTTTGCTATGTAAGAATGAAAATCCATCACAAAATTCACCTGACATTTGTTTGGTTTGTAATATACAGCACACCTCCACTGCTGTAAACATGGAAGGACCCTGAGTTGCTCACAGTTGCCAGACAGACTTTTTTTCATTACAAACACAGCTGAATAAAACACTACTCTTAAATTCAATGGATTTTTTTTTCTGCATAAGAAAAATGTTAAAATTGTCCTAGAGATGCATGACCTATAGAAGTTTTCCTATGCTTTACTTCCTTTTGAAGTGGATTTCTGACCAAATGCAGCAAAGGAATTGGAAAAGCTTCTGTCAGCTGAAGAAACCTAAGATGAAGACCTTAGTAAGGGATTTGGATTTCATAAGCATATGAACGCTTGAGTGGGCATTGTTAATTATGGATTAAAGTGACTTGAAATTAGTTTCAGTAGAGAGCCTTTTGCCAGCTAGAACCTCATGATCTTGGAAAATGTGAGTGCTTATCCTTTTCAGATGATGGGAAAGGCCAGAAAAGTCTAGGTGCCAAACATGCAGGTTGCATATGACAAGGCCTTATGTTAAATTTTATTTAAAAATGTGCAACGTTTATCACAGTGCTTGAAAAGAATATTTTTTGTGTCTCTCCTCTGAGGAATAGTTCTCCACATTATACAGCTGCAAGGTCTTATGATTAACTTTAAGCACTATACACTTGCAGCAGGACCAGCATTCATATAGCTAAATTTAGCTACCGTGCTGCTGTTGGTTGCTGATAAGCTAAAATTACATCCTTTTGATTTGTCTGCCATTTAAAAAATATTTTAGAGGATTATTAAGTTCATAATCAGAATTATCACTGTCTCTCCACACTGAATTTAGGTCCTGTGGCTGACATGTGATTTCATACTTGTCTATCTTTGTTTTTACAGACAATATGCTTCATAAATTTAACTCAATGAATTAACGCTAAAAAGAGTGACAAAATTAATTCTATTTTTTGAAATGGTAAAAGGCTCTTCAGCATATTTCATCAGAATAATGGAAAATATATGACAGAATATTATTAAATGTCCAGCAACCCCCACCATATGGAAAATAGTAGCAATAGTTCCTATGATATTTTCTGGATGGCTGCTTATCTTATCTGTATAAATTAATAATGTCTTTGATAAATACGTGCAAAGAGTTTTCTTGGGCAGAGAATTTCTGGAGCGTGAAACCTGTTTTTACGTCTAAACAATTTGCCAATGATGGACTCATTTTCTGTTCTTACTCTTCCATTCCTATCTATCCCTTTCAGACATTTTCAAAAATGTAACTCTCTAAGAAATCTCTAGTAAGTCATATGGCTTTCCATTATTTACTGAGCTAAAAAGAGTCAGCAGCAGATGTCCCAGAGGTCAGCTATGAGTTTTGTTTTGTGATCTGTTTGTTTGCCACTTTTCTCAGGCAGGGTGATAGCAGACCATGCTACAGAGACAAGTGATGAACCTGTGAACTCCTGAAGATTACTGGGCAGATGTTATAGGCCACCATAGAATCTCTGGGATACTGCAGTGTTGTCCATGTCTTCTTTTCATCTCAGTGAACAGCCCCAGTCTGTGGAACTTTCAAAGTGGAAACACTTAGGAAGAAGGTGACAAATTTTTGTCTTCATGCCACATAGTATGCTTAAGGTGGGATGGCAAAATAAAGATGTTACAGCCCTGGCAATACATTCTTGCCTAAATTTCCATCTCTTCAGCCTTGAATTAAGACAAGTTAATATTCTAACACAGCAAAAGATGAAAAGATTGCATAAGTTTTGCAAAACATAAAGGAGAAGACTAAGGCCAGTTTACATGTGAGACTTCCAGGCTAGCTTTCACAGCAGACAGGATTTATTCACAGCAGCTGTATGCTGCCTTTCAACCTGGTGTCATAGAATCTCTATTGACTCTTTAGAGGTGCAGGAATGGAATATGCCCATGTTTGAGTTATTTCTAAAAGCCTATGAGAGTCTACTTAGCTTTGATTTGCAAGACTGCAAAATGAGTTTTCAGTTTTAGAGAGTTCTGAACAGATCTAAATTAATGTGATCATTTATTTAACATATTTATACTACTAATAGTCCTTGGTTATAAGTAGACGGTAGATTAAGTTACCAGTAATAAAAGTTCCAGGCTGAAAAAGGACAAGTAAATTACTTCAGGTAAAGAAATAAATTCAGATTTAGCATTTTTTATATCTGGAAAATAAAACAGATGACTATTTATCAGAGCTAATGTGGAATTTCTCAAGATATTCCAAATCATAAAACAGTCCAGCACAAGAATCACCTGACAATACTCTGCTACCAAATCCTGCCTTGATTGTGGGGATAGATTTCACTGGAAAACAATTTTCTCTTTTGTATTGTTTAGGTAAGTAAATAAGTTTTTGGGTCTCATCTTCACTAAATAGAATCATGTTGATGCTGCCCTGGCATGAGTATGTCTGAGGTCTGCCTGTGAATCTGAACAAAGAACTCCTTTTACATGAAAAACATCTGAAGGCTCAGAGGAAAGAATTTAGCTGAGCTTAAATATCAGAGACATTTTCTTGAAAAATTAGTCTTCTGTGTTCTTTTGTGGTTTGGTTTAGTTTGGTATTTAATGGGCTTTTTTTAGAGCCAAAGTTTGCTATTCAGATAATTGCCTTAACACTGAGGCTATAACTACTCAGATTAAAAAAATTATAAATGTTGAACTTTAAAGAGTAGGTGGGATAAAAATAAAATTAAGGTTAGGAATTGTCATGCATGTTTTAAGGCTGAAACAGAAATTTACAGAAATAGGGAGTTTTCTTCTTAATCTGTGAATTTATGCCATAAATTCTTTAGCACAGACTTCAAGTGTAGCAGAGCCATCTGTTTTCAATCCTAATTTGAGGATCTTTGATATGATTTGTAGTAAATGCAGGTATCTTGAACAATTTTCTCATCTTAGAACAATCTTATTTGAAAGCCAGTTGTAGATATAATAACGACCAGTAAATATTACCTAGACACTATAAAGAAGTCAAAATATCAGAATGATCTTTTCTCATTGTCTGGGCTTGGTTTGTATTATAGTAGAATTTGTAAGTGTATGTGGCTTTTACAGAGAGAAATATATATTTTTAGTATATGCTGAATACCTGCTGTTTGCTGCTGCTGCTGCTTTTTATCTCCAAGTGTTTTTTCCTATTCTTAACTCAGCTGAATAGAGAAAAGTAAGCTCTGAATATTTTATAGCCACATCTTTTTAGAAAACATAAGAAGACTCCACATGTTATTTGGCTACAATTTCTGTCAAGGAATCTACGTCTTTCAGTTATTTTGGTAATCTATCTTATTTTTGTCACACTAGAAATTAGGAACAATATATCTCAGTATGTAGGCAGCTTCTTTCTTTTTTTTGGTAAAGTCTTGATAAATAAGTGTCCTTTCCCCTCTCATATGGTGTAATGCAACAGATCCTTATTAGGTGAGGTGAAAGATGTTTGCCTTGTTCTAAAAAGGCACTCATAGCCACAGCCAAGAGGCAGTGGTCATCAGTGTGAGGAACATGTACAAAATGGGAATTAATTTTGGATCAAAATCTTGCTGAAGTATGCTAGCTCTGATTTGACCTCACATACATCAGAAAGTTAAAGCCATCTGGTTTTGAAGCAAGACCTGCAATCTTTCTGCACTTATTCACTAAAAAACTTAAGGAACACCAAACCAATAGTGCTGTGGTTGGTGGTTAGCCTGAGGCCCAGGTGCCACTCTTGATGCCTTGGTGATTATGCTCTTTTCAGAAAGTTTTCAAAAAGGATTTTTGATTGTCCTTATGGTTTTCTACTCTTTTGGAAGAGAGAACTGGATGATGTGAAGTAGATTTAATGCGTATTCTGTGCTAGCAAGTTCAATATGTCCAGGTATATTCCTGAATAAGGAAATGTCCTGCACCTATGGTAGTTTTTGTATCAACCACCAAAATGGACAGGCTACTGAAGAGCTGCTCATGTGTTGAACCATGACCATCTGGAGGAACGTGAGCTGGCCCAGGCCAAAAGCTTTCCAGGGGCTGTTGACTGGCAGTCAGTTCAAGTCAGCCAGTGTGCAGGCACTGGTGCTTTAACAAACTGTGTAGATGCATCTTTACAGTGTCTGCTCTTGCAGCCAATTCTCCCTCCCTCATGCTCTCCAAAATATTCAGCTCACTCACCTACTTGTGGCACTGCTGTAGGAGCAGCTCACTGTGGCCATTTAGCAGCTACTTCCTCTGCTGGCCCTCTGCTCTCCAGTTCTACTGCACTGAACCACAACCGAAGCCACTCGACAGAAGTCATCTGTAATTGATGTATTTTTGCTGTCAGTGGATTCTCAGCTCTAACATCTTCATTGACCATGCAAAATTAAGATGCACAGCTATTTTTCTAATGATGTAGGGTCAAAAGGCAACTCAGGGCAATAAACTGAATTGTCAGTGAGGTTTCTCAAATATCATTTGTTGCTCCTCTCCTCTATACCTGGATTCAGGCATACTTATTTTTGCAAGAGGTTTTTTTTTTTTTTTTTTTTTTTTTCTTTTTTTTTTTTTCTGGAGAATGCAGTAGATCAGTCAGACATTATATCCACCATTGTAGGCCATACAGAGTTACAGTTGAGTAAATCCCCACAGGTGAGTGGCAAATTGACCTCTGGTACTCTGAGCTTTGGACCAGTGTTTTGTTCTCGTGTATTTTTTTCTGGCTTAAATTTGTTATTAAGCTTAAGAAGCTGCATCTGACTGGTGTGTGGCCAACCTTTGTAAATGAGGCCTTTTATTCAGCCTGAAGTTACTCCTTTACCACTACTAAAAGTTTGAAGTTTTATTTTTCTACAGTGGAACACCTCAGATTGAATGTTTCCCTGCTGGTCAGATAAAACTCCATCTCAGCTTCCTCTCTCCATCTGGGACTTTACCTTGCTTGTTCTTTCATTCTCTTTGATTCCTCTGCTTATGTTCTTAATTAGTTGTGAGTCAGGTGAATGCAAGCTGAAGATGCTTCCCCTCTGGGAGTGCTATTCTGTCACTGGATCAGGTGCAGATGGCAGAGCTCTTGTTAGCTTAATTGATTATTAAAATGCTGACATATGGAAGGAATTGCTTTCTTTCCCTTTTCAGCTTGGGGAAATTGTCATGCTATGTGAATAAACAACTCAGGAAGTTCCTGAAAATGAGAGTTATCAATTTGTTAGAAGGATGCTTTTGGTCTTCTTATGAGTTCTCACCTCTCTAAAAATTTGAAGTTGGCACTTGTTACTACGATGTGGAGTTGCATTTCTTATAAGTTATGTATGAAATAATTTTGTCTGCAGAATTAAAGAACTGTCTTCAGTATAGTTGGATCCTATGAAGAAAACAAAAAAAAAAAAATTAGAGATGTAGAAGTAGTCCAGGGCACACAAGAAAGTTGGAGAGAAGATATTGTAGACAGAACATGTTTATTTTGTCACATATTATATTGTCTGAAGTTTGTACTTCCTTATTGCTATTGAAACATTCTGATTTTTCTCACTGTGTTTATAACCAAACTGACTAAAGTTATCATAGAGGTTCACTGGAACCTGAATGTGTTGAGACTTTATTCATCCAGCTTCCATTTCTGGATATGTACCTCTGCTGACATTATACATATATGAAGTATTACCATCATCAGAACAGTTCATGGACTATCCTCGTGGATAAACCAGGAAAAATTGCAGGCATTATCTTTCTCTGATGTCAGCTTGGATCACTTGTATGTTGAATTTTCTATTAGCTTCACACTTTTTGTCATGTAGCCTCTAATACGTAGGAAGAACTTTCTGTAATACTCAAAAAACCACTACCTTCTTTTAATTATTACTTAAAGTTTTCCTGTGAGAAATCTAATAGGCACTAACCTCTCAGAGAACTGATGTTGGGGCTATTATGCTGAGATTAGTCTTGTTTTTATCACAAATTTGATATTGGAAAATCAGACCATAAACTCTTTGGGGTGGAAAATAAACTTTTTCATCTGTAGGTTTTGCAAGAGTTGGTATAGGAGGATCCTGGTCACATGGTATTGCAAGAACTTACAGCTTTCTTCTTCTCCTGTGAACAAATGAATAAGAAAATGTGCTCCCAGTGTCTTTCTTTTTCATAGTACCTAATAATTAAACAAAACTGATAAATTTGGATTGAAAATTTCTCTCCATTTTTAACTTTATTGGTAATGCAGCATGCCCATGTATGATTACGCAGTGATTTTGAACTGAGTTGATGCTGGGTGAATGAGTACCTGGGCAGCTGGAAAGGGAATCTAACAGTGCCATGTTTTCCTTATTCTGGCTGAAGGGTACAATGAAGACTTCCCAAAGACTTCTCTAGTCCAAACTGAACAGCCCCAGCTCTCTCAGACTGAGCTCGTCTCCAGCTGAACGTGCTCCAGCTCGTTCATCATCTTCATGAACGTTTCCCATAACTGCTCCTTGGAAAGTGCCTGCTTGAAGGTGAATATCATCACAAATAACAAATACTGTTATAATATGAATAAATGAGTAACAGTGTTGACTATTGCTCACGTCTTTATGGAGCTGTCATATATTCTCTGAGAACCCTAAACCCTGGTGATTTCTCTTTATCTACTGGTCATTGTCAAATGTGAAATATAAAATTTCAGATGTGTTTTTTCCTTCACTAATTCTTCCTGAGAAGAATATAAAGTAGTGAAGAGGACAGAGAACAATTTAAAAAATGAATTCTGCAAAGCTACCCAGACTGCCCAGCTCTCCTGGGCCAATGGACAGGAGCTGTAGGCAGAGGTTCCAGTAGAGGCTGGCCTGGGAAACTGAGGCCCACTACTATACTTGGGACCCTAACCCATCCAAAAAATTATTAGTTTCATTCTAAAAAATGTTGCTCTGGAAGAATGTAATGCACCCATGCCATGATATCAGAATATTCAAACTAAAAGCACTCTTACACAGTGCTGTAGGTGCACTGCAGGTATCCCCAGGGTATGAGACCACTCCACATCCCTGAGTAACGTAGCAGTATACATGCAAACAGTTGGTTTGCAAACAAAGCGAAAACAGTTTTGTTCCCTAATGATACAGCACAATCTGAAATGTGGCATAATTAGATATTTGAGGAATTTTGCTCTCTGTTTAAAGTGAATAGACTCTATCACTGAGTTTAGTGTGATTAGTGTAAGACTTGTGCTCAGCTGGAACTAATCCTTGTTTTTGTAGCAAAGGAAACTCAGTCTGCTTGACGTATTTTAAAATAATCAAGTTTTTTCTGGTACTGAAATTTGAAAATAACTTCAATATGTATAATAAATGAATTTTTATGCAGTTTAGTTTAATATTTATGCAGCTTGAAGATGATTGTATTTTTGACATATAGGCCTTTTCAGTGGGGTTACAGATTGAACTGTGCATGTTTTGCTATCATTTACAAGAACTGGTTGTCTATTCTTTTTGGAGAAGAATAATTACATCTGTTTTGAAGAGGAGAGGAAAGGAAGTATCCTACCCAGAATCATGCAGCAAATCAATTATGAGCAGGGAATTGACCAAGCTCATAACTTAGAAGAATGCTCACACTACATATTTAATAACTGATCTTTTTTTCAATTAATGGATTAGATCTGGTACTTATGGATGCTTGGAATAAATCCATATAAATTATTCCTGACAGTAAGAGGATATGAGTGTGGCCAAAGGCAAAAACCCCCAAAATCTTAAAACCTTGCAAGGGAAGAAAAGAAGGGTGGGAAAGGCTTCCTCAAGCTGAGAAAACTTGTCACACATAGTACTTATGTAGTGAGGAAAGGGGCAAAAATATTTAGTGCTGGATATGATTTTCTATGGAGTGTGTTCATGGTTTTCATAGAAGGCAGATGCACTTTAAGCAAAATAGACATGCATGATAGTGATTTAAAAAATAAAAAAAATGCTGATAAGTATTCTGTATAGTCTGTGGAAATGCACTGCTGTCATTGTTCTTGTATCCCACCTCTTTTTCCAGGTTCACTTAAATGACTGTCTTGTATGAGATGTATGCATCCATTTATGTGGATGCTAGTGAATAACTCAATTTACTTCACACATCTAACCTCTTAACCACTTTAGCTTTCCAGCAGCATAACATGATACCTATGAATTTACTTGCTAAAACTGAAAAGGTTTTTCTATGCTTGAATACATGGAAATAATGTTCTAACTTCACAAAAAAAGCTGTTTTCCTGTTTTCTTCAAGTTTCAACTATGTATTATAGAAATTCAAATATGTATTATGCTGCTTCTTTTTGTAATCAGAATTAAAGTAGAGGTTCCAGTGAGTTTCATTTCTGATGACAGGCTAGATTTTAGGAAAAAATAAAATACATACAATTTAGAAACATTAAAATAATATAGCACTTTATAAAATGAATATATAATGAGTAAAATCAGTGAAAACACCCCTGTTGATCTATCTGTCTATCTATCTGTCATCTATCTACCTATCATCGATCTATCTATGCACATAATTGTTTCTTTCCCTTTACTGTTAAAACTCTAGTAACTTTTGAATCTGTTTTTTTATTCCTGGGGTCATGTGCTCCACTCCTGTTCATACAAGCTATAAAGTCTGAAAGAGAGAGTCCATTTCCCTCTCAGTTTAAAGTAGTGTGTATATCTTTATTTCCATGTTCATCACAGGGATATTGATATTCAGTTCTGGAAGTAGCTTTTTAAAGAAGCTTATTTATTTATATATCCCCAAATTAAAAACATTTTCTGAAATCATCAGTTTCTGGGTTACCTTTATCAAGAGAACAGGATTTTCCTGGAAACCTGGCAACAGGACCAGAAGGCAACACAAAAAAGAGATGGAGGAATGTGAGAATGAGGGACAGAAGGAAGTGCCGAGGGAAAACAGCTGTTAGAGGAGGCTTGAAGGGAAACTTGAAAAGACTGACAGATGTGCTACACTTGTCAGAATTCAGAAAGCCCTCCATGGACTGAAATACAGCACTCACCTGCTTAATAAGGTCAGCATGCAACTCTGCATGCTTTCTTTTCTTTTTGATAAGACTCAGGGTACCTGAATCTACCCCTCTGCCACATCCATCCTCTTTTTTTCCATTATGTTTGAACATGTCACACTCTCAGACCATAGTTTCACCTGAAAACAAAAGTAAGGGCTGACACTCAGCTTATGTTCCAAAATACAAAAATTCTTTTGCATTTTTGTTTGTTTTCCTTTTTTTTTTTGCTGTGGTAGGGTTTGAATGACAACCTCTGTTACTAGTCTCAACTTTTTTGGATTATATTTTAACAAAATTGTCTCTCTTTGTCCATAATAGAATTGACTTTTGCATTACTGTCCTGTTTTCAGCTAGTTTAGACATAATTTCTTCTCTGTAGCTGTTACAGAGTTGTATTTTGTATTTGTATTGAGGATGGTGTTGATAAGATGCTGATGTTTTGGTTTTTTGCCAAGTCATGTTTATCCAAGACTTGCAAATATCCTAATTTGTATAAGTATTGAATACTTATATACTTCTGTGAAATATGAGGTGTTTTTATTTTGGAGATGGTTTCTAAACTACAGGATTTAAATGTTTTCCTAAGGTTCTCATCAATCTAATCCATTAGTTAAAAAGAGATCTGTTTTATACATAAAGTGTGAACATTCTTTTCAGTTATGAACTTGGTCAATTCCATGCTTATAATTGATTTGCTGCATGATTCTGGGTAGGATACTTCCTTTCCTCTCCTCTTCAAAACAGATGCAATTCTATGAACCTTTTTTTTTTTTTAAAGCACTTTAGCTTTGTCAAATTGAGAAGTGTTCAGAAGTAGTATTTTTATTCATTTTTTCATGTTGGCCTTTTTTTTAAAGACAGACTTTATTTCCAAACATACTTTTCTAAGTATATTGATATTCAAAAACTGACCAATAGATATAGATTATTACCATTTGAAATATTGGAATAGATAATCCACTGTTCAAAGGAGTTTATAGAACAAGAAAATGAATATATTTTAAGTAGGGAAGTTTCAGTATATCAGATTCTCACAAAATGAAATAAGGATATGGTGATGAGGGCAAGAGGAGTAGTTAGTTCCTTTTCAGAAGAAAGTTTAGGAAAGTTCTTCATCTTCATTTGGAATACATGGATACAGCTAAATATTTCCTCCAATTTCGGGCAGATTGTAAAACCATTCTTACTGCAACTATTTACAGTAAAAAACTCTGAATCTCCAAAGTTTACTTGCTGAGTGATAATGGCATTTATTCCATCTCTGAAAACTTTCTCACAGTATAGCTTCATACTCTGAAGCCCTTTAGTCCTTTGTGAACCATGTCTTACCATTTTCTCCAGTTCATGCTCTCCCATTTGTGATGGTGCTCCCTCAAAACAAATAGTCACATGCCCCAGTGAGACAAATTGACTTCAGCTTGGTGTACAGTATCCAGAGCCAGAGCTGTGCCTTGCATTGTCTCTCCTCATTTGTGGGAAAACAATTTTTGATAAGGAATTTACGGAACTACTTTGCGATCTCTGTATAAAAATGCAGATCGGTCTGTAGTAAAAAGTTATGAAAAAAATTTCTTTTATAAGGAGTTATGTATATTGAAATTATAAGAGAGTTTTCATGTTTAATAATATGCTCATTTAGAAAAAAAAAAGTAAATTAATAAAAATAACTTGCCACAGTAGTTCAAGGACTGTCATGCATGCAGAGCAGAAAATGTGATAAGGTTCTTGCAGAGTGACTTTGCGACACTATTTTTTTTCAGTCAAGAAAAAAATGCTTTTGTTTGTCTCAGAAAGGAAATCTTTCCTGAGTTTTTAGACATAATATACTGATTTTTGTGCATTTATAAAGATGTGTTTGAGATTGTTGAGATATCTTTCATAGAAGAGATAAACTCAGTGGTACACGGTTACAGACTGACTCTCTGGAAAACGATTGAAATGGATGTGTTAAATTTAGAATAAAGATTACCATTTTTACACCTTTTGTAAATGCTATCCATATTTATTCCAGGACATAAAATTGTTACAAGCTTGTGGGAACTATAAGTATATGCCTGGACAATATTATTTCTATGTAAAGTAGTATCCACACCAGACTAATATGTACAGTGTGTATCTACACTTTTATAATAGTTTGAAATGAAGGTAGGTTGAATATTAAGATGCAATGGCTTATTTTCAGACTAGCAACCAACAAAACACCAATTTCTTTTGCAGAAAATCAATGTCTCACTTGGCCAGCATGTGTGTGTATATGTGGGGTGAGTGGGTGTTCATTTTTGTTCTGATGGCTTATCATTTTCTCTCTGATTAATGTCAGCCAGCTAAGTTCTGTCTTTGCACCTCGATGCTTCAAGACAAAGAATGGAAGTTTATTTTTGCTTTTAGTCTCACTGATGTAAAGCAAGAAACTCTATGGATTTTACCCTGTATGTTAATAGGAAATGCAGCATGCAGCTTTGGACACCTCATGCATAGCTACAGCTCTCCTGTACATCCTGCCAGCTCTAGCAGTTGCTCTGCCATGTGCTATGAATGATTTGCAGTGTGGGGTTGTAGGATTTTTGTAGTCCCTCATTTTTCTTTCAAAGTGGAACTGGGGCAGGGTAGAGAAAGGTGCTAAAGGCAGGTGGCATTTCAGGAAAAGGGAAAGTGCCCCTGCCAGGTGGGAGCACAGCTCCTCCAGTGTCCCTCTGCAGGACTGCCTGTCAAACACAGCCTCTCCAGGGTGCCCCAGGCCTGGGTCACAGAAAAAGGCAAAGCATGATTGATTATCTCTTATGGAGGAGATCTCCACACACACAGAGCTGCTCCCAGGGCTGTCACAGGGGGTGATTGGCCCATAAGAGGCTCGTCCACACAATTAAGAAGGAGCACAAACGTGCAGAGGCAGGGAGAACAACCTCAATGGCCTGGTCAGGAGCAGGAACACTGAGCCCTGGCTCCTTCCAGGAGACCTTCAGCACTGACTGTGAAACACTTCAGGACAAGTCAACAACAGCAGACCTTGGGAGGACTGTGCAGACTGAGTGGCATTAGAGGATACAGTGAAGAGCATTTAGGGATTGTTCAAAGATTAGTATGGGCTGTTCAGGGGAAGGAACCAAAGGTGAAGAAAAAGAGGGATGAAGGTGATTAGGGGAGGATCAGGCAAAGGAAAGTAAAAGGATAAGAGGTTAAAAGGGTCTTGATGTGTTTAAACTGGGCTTGTTGGTACCCTTGTCTCACAGTGTCCTGCTCCCAATCACTGCCCTCTGACCTGGCAGCTCAGTAAACTCTATTTCTATTTTTTTGGGTGAGGGAATCTCTATTCCATGTGCATCTGTGTTAGTGGAGGTCTAGGTGTCAGCAACTGCAGCTGGAACAGCTTTTAAAGGGCTGGGGCTTCTGGGACCAGCAGCTGGAGTGAGGATATGCACATCTGGTGTGGTTGCTGGTAGATATCCAGCTGGACTAGCTCCCAGGTAGATGAAGTAGCTTGGTAGCTGTGCTTTGAAGTGCTTGTTAGTCTAGGACAGATATGTGTGTGTGTCTGGGGAGAGGCTGACTCCTGGAAGGACAGGCACATGCCAGCTACTGGGGAGACTGTGGAGTCTGGGAAATGCTTCAGATACTCATTTGTATGCACCTGTGTGATGTTTGCAGAGTTTACATGATTTTATGTGTCTATTCTTCTCCTTGAATCGGACATACTAACTCACATATATTAATTCATGTGTACAGCACATAACCCAGCCATACAGTTCTTTCACAAAATACTTCTTCCTAGACTTGGAAGCCTAAATACTTCCACCATCAAAAGTCTTCCCATTTTCTCTATTTATTCTATTAATCTTTCTCTGCATCTGTTCAGATTTCAATATATCTTTTCTGACCATTAGTCATTCCAACTGTGCTGGTTCCAACTGAGGTGTCATCAGTGCTTGCACAAGACACTGAACTTTGAATTGGCCTTTTTATGGCATCACCAGGTGATGATGTCAAAAACAATTTCCTTTTCTACATACTCCCCCCCCCAAACTCCTAATCAAAAATGCACCATTATATTCACCAAGAAGATAGCTGGTAAAATATTCTTCCACTAATAAACTGAAAATAGCTGAAATTGTTGCAGATTACAATACAATTTAAAAAAACCTTATGTTAGAAAAATAAAAAAAAAACAGTTTGAGAATCCAAATTCAAGTGTTCTATAAAATTCTTTCATGTTTCCAATAACCAAATAGAAGTATCACATATTGTATTGCTTGCATTTTCAGTGTCAACCAAGATTAATGAAACCTTGCCTCTACTACCACCAAAGAAACTTCAGAATTAAAACAATAAAGAGAAAGAAGGAAGTCATATGAGGATATATTTGTCCTATTTAAAATATTAAAAAAAATATTGCTATTATTTTTTTTTATGCATATATGAAGATTTTGTCTGCTGCACAGCCTGTGGGATATCTTGATTCCCATTAGAAGGGGATAGCTTCTTTTTTGAGTCTGGGTCCCAAGAACAAGCATCCATTTCATGCCCATCCTACTGGGCATGAAATTTTGGGGGAAATTAGTTTGTGAAGAGGTCAAGGTTCCAGCAGGGCTGTAAGGGACTATTGGCAGAGAATTTAAAGTGGGCATCACAGGTTGCTAAAGCTGGTCATTGCACAAATAATAGTTACCATACAGTGCTAGTATTTCTAATTCTTATGGGTTCCACCAGAGACTGTTTTTTCCAAAACACATGTGATTTATTTGCTCGTATTTTCAGTAATTTCCAATTATAGCTTAATGACATCAGAACATATGTATTGATACAATTTAATGTTCAAAATTACATTCTAAGATAGGTGGCTTCTTTTTCTGTGTTAGACAAAAATAAAAAATAAAATAAGGTAAGAAATTAATTCTTCATTTTTAAGTATTACTAGAGGGCAGAGAGGAAGCTTTTTGAACCTCTAACTAAAATTATTTTTAGAAACTGGAATTCTTTTGCTTAGTATATAATAATACTTAGTGTGAACTTGTACTTAGTGAGAGACGTTTCAGAAAAAACTCTTGACATACTTTTATATGAGGATTCTTTCCTGAGAGAAAAGGCTGTAAGAACTTTTCAAAGCTATCCTCAGCTAAATAAGGGCTAACATGTACCACGTGAAAGAGGAAAGAAAAAAATCTGTCCATCTAACACATCCTACTGCAAACTGACAGTCAGAGAAAGAGCTGAGAATGAGAGGAGAAACCTTCATTCTAACCCTCCCAGTTCCAAAGTATGGAAAAGAATGGCAATACCTCAGATGGGAGCAGTTAACTTATTGCTGCCTCTTTCTCAGAACACAGGTGAAGGAAAGCTGTCAGTCTCCTTACAGCTCCTCTTTGAGTGCCTAAATTACATTCAGCTCAACTGTAGTTTCGTGAGACTAGAAGCTATTCACTATAAGAAAAGCCATACTATTTCACAAAAGTATAGAACATTTTTCTCCTTGTTTTTATCTGTTTAAGGAAGAAATAAAGTAAATGAAAAGCTGGAGGGAAAATAGGGATAGAAGGGAGGGAAAAACCTTAGGAAGAGAGAGATATACTAGAATAAGAAACCACGTTCTCTGCATTTACAGGAATAGAAGGGAATCATAAACATGCAACAACTTTTTAATTTGACTTCCAACCTTTTTAAGTACTCAGTTATAAAGAAATTGGAGCTTGTGAGAGGGATTAATCATCAGGTGTCCTTGCCTCTTCAGTTCGCAGAAGATGACTTTAAAATTGTTTTCCTTATCCTTTTGGAAGAAGTAAAACCTATTCCTTCAAAGCTGCCACAGTGTGAAGACTTGTTGTTCCACAGCAGATCTACATCTGCCTAAGCCATCTTCTCATATATGGAGTATTACATGTCCTGAGAAATTGTGATTATTTCTCTTTGATTTGGCACATGACTACACTGGTTCTAATGTGCTCTTGGTTAATTTTCTTGCTTTTAGCATTGTATGCTAAGCTGGAGTTTGTGCATCATCTCTTCTAAATCACATTTCAATTGCAAAAAAATAAAATTATGCACCATTTTAATTATGCTGAGATGTAACATATCTTTCTTGCCTGCTTGAACTCTACATTTATTCAGGTACATTAACTGTAATTACTGTCCTGGCTTCTCATACTAAAATATCACAAAACTATGGTTAGGATTTAATCATGTATAAATAATCCTTTCAGCAGACACATCATATGAAAACAGAATTCCATGTGATACTCTAGTACTCCTTGCAGCCAGAGTAAGTGTTTCCATTGCAAGAGTCTTACTTTTGGTTTCCATAGAAACCTTTTGCTATTAAATGTAATTTCATTATTAATAGACTCTTAATGTGTTTTGTTTTGCAGTTTTGGGTCAGTTTTACAAATGTCAGCCAGTTCTGAATTTTGCAGTTAAATTTCCCATATAGATTTCCTTTCTGCATCTGCTGCCTTAAAGAATAGAAGGAGATCTAAAATACTGACTCAGTAGTCCTCTTGAAGCTGGAAGGCTGCCTCACCAGCCAAATTTGATGTATTTTCAGGGTAAAGTAGCTTCATGAACAGTCTGACCTATTCTCTTATTCTACTTGGTCTCCCTCTCTGCCATCTGGATACATATATTTATGTGTGTGTGTCTGTGTTTGTGTGTTTATACAGATGTATCTGACCTTCAGCTGGAGATTCACTGAGGAGGAAAACCAGCATGCAAGATTGCAAGTGTTTGGTTTCAATTTTCTGTGGATGATTCCAATTGTAGCTTTTCTTGAGTATGGAATGGTGTCTTACTTGAAATCATAAGTTAAAGAAAAGTTCAGTTCTTGGGAACATTTGGTCCTTCCAACAGCTAATCTGGGCTAATAAGATTTGTCAAAGCAAAGTGTCATTTCTTAGTCTAAATACAGTCTCTTCTCAGTTCCTAAGAGAAATGCCTTTATTACAACCACTGGCTATGCATTATTATTATCACCTGGCATTGTGTTCAACTGCACAAAAGGAGGGGTCCATTCCCTGGAGCAGACTGTGACCCAGCTCCACACAGCTGGCCTTGTAGGGGGTAAAGAGTTGTAGTTCAATGAATCATGCTTCCTGCCTAAAACTGAGCTAAACTATTGTTGATTTTAAATCACAAGAACAATTTCTCATGCATTGATACTGGGCCTTTTGGAGCAACTGCAGAATAGATTGGTCTGTCTGTTGGAGACATCAGCAAATAAAGCAGAAAAGAGAGATGTCATGGAATGCAAAATTAATTTTTTAAATGCCTTTCAAAAAAAAAGTTTATAGAGCAAAGTAGACTGTCTCAAGTTGTATTTTTTCCTTATCGTGTAATTGGAAATATATTTTACATTATTGATAAATAGAAATTAGAATTATTTAGTGTTCTTGCTCAAATAAAATGCAGTTACATCTTTTTGACAGATGTAGTGAAACAGGGTTGAGAAGCAGTCATGCTCAGTGTCCAGCTGCTCCTCCAGAATGTGGATCTACTTGTTGACCACTGAGGCTCCCCTTGATGGCTTTAGAGACACAGTATGGCATATATGGTTTGGATGTTAACATAGTCTGATATCCCAGAAAAATATATGATTCTTATGGAGTCTTTGAGATTATAAGTAGACTTATTTTGGATTCAATATAAGTCTGAGTTCTATTTTGAGTGAATTGGCTTCTTTTCCCCCTTCCCATAATTGTTAAAATTTTATAAGGCACTAAGTGAATTTAAGATGTATGCCTCCCTTTTGAAATTTACAGGTGCTGCTTTGTCATCCATTCAAAACAATGCTTGCCATGCCCTTGTTTTAATGAAAACAATTTGGGTATTTACAGTAGAGAAATTACATGACCTTGAAAGATGATCACCTTTTTACTGCAAAGGAGAATATTCCCTTATCACTCACTGGCCAATTCATCCACACACTTTCACATACTGTATTAAAATCTTCTAGCAGCATTTAATGTATTCACCCTCTCTCTGTTAATAAATGTGTTACAGAGAGGATTTTTTGTTTGGCTGGAATGAAGCTTGTCTGGATAAAACACAGGAGAAGTTTCAGCTCATTTATCTTCAACCACCTAAAATTTTGATCTCTCATCTGCCCAATTTGTCTAGGCTTCCTTTATAGCTAAGAGCTAAAAAAAGAAATTTCAGTTAGCAATCTTTCTCAGATAAAATGTCTCAGGTGAGATAGGCTGATTTCTGGACATACTGATGTATTTTTTTCCTTTTTTGTTTTACAGAGGGAGTCTACATGAACAACTTAAACTAAACATAGAACTTTTGGCAAACTGAAATAAGATGATGCTAATTTTAGGCATGCATCTTGAATTAATTTTGGTATATAAACTAGACAGAGTTTCTACTCTGTAAATAGTGCTCTGTGTGTTGCTGTGTAGGAAAAAAAATTCTTAAAGGATATAACATTTGCAAGAAAGGCAGAAGTGAGGAAAAGGGGGAGTGGAGAGCACGATTTTTTTTAAAAAATAGAGAATTAGGTAAGCCATTCTATTTCCCCTTGTTCTCTCCATTTCCTTAGACAGAGTGCTCTGTACTTCAGCTGCACTTTGCCCAATAGGAATTCTGTGATTTCTCACAAGGGAGCTATGGTCAGCAGAAGAGCCAAAGTGATGTGAAGCAAGAGGCCCAAGAGCAGTTGAGAGGTCACTGTTCCAAACATGTGAACACTTTGTACCACACTGGCTGCTTTAACTGATTTGGAATACATCAGGGATTCATGAAAATATCTGGTTCACTCTCCAGCACGGTTTGGTGCAAAACATGCTCATTCTCTTATCAGTTTGTTCACTTTTAAAGACTTCAACATTCTGACAGAAGTTTCTTTTTTACCTCTTAAACTTCTAGGTGCTTAAAATGTACCTCAGGCTCCTTTAGGATGCTTAAAACTTCATTTATGGCAGAGATTTGAAAAACTTCTTCCAAATACCAGCATGAGAGACAGTAAGGGGAGCTGTGGGAGCATTACTTTTTCATTTTCTAGGAGAAATGTCAAAGTTTTCAGACAAAGTTTCAGACTGAAACATCAAGGAAAAGAAAACTAAAGTGAAAACTGCTAGTATAATCAGTAGTCATTAATAATGTGTAGAAATGAATAAGCAATAGTAAATTTAAAGGACAAGCTTTTACACAATGAATGTATAACAGAAAATCTCATCAGAGTCAGTGATAATTGCCTAATTTTTAATCAAGTTGTGTGTTAATTCCAGACTATATGTTCCTTGCAAGCTTTTATTCTGCAGAGAATGAATCAACACTTAGGAAACTTGGAAAAAGATCCTGATTTTCTCTATTTTAATGTATCTTACCTTTATAGTTTTATCAAAGATGAGAAAATCCATATGTGATTCTTAGGCATCTAAATCAGGGTTTTACAACTCTATTACACATAATGAATTTAGTCAGGAGGGTTTCTATACACCTAATGTTCTGGGCAAAGAATAGCTTTAATAAACTAAATTTGAATAGAAGACACAGCTTTTCTTTGCTATATCTCTTATAGCATCCTGACCTGGACACTAGCAAAATGCCAGAAAACTTGGAGTGGTAGTGAAATCTGGCTGCCTGCCAGTGCCACTGACTCAACTCAGTGCAGTGCTAAATCTTATGTAGGAGCCTATGGCACAGTGACAGAATTACTTTCAGCTTGGCAAGAACAGTATAAACAGACCTATGGACTGAGACTACAGGTGCACAAGAGAAGTGTAAACAACTTGACTTCAAGAATCCCAGCTGAATAACATATCATGTTCTACTACAGTTACAATGAATGTAACCTTCACAAAGGATAAAAGCCGCAGAGAAGGTGGCATGTTTCTCATTTCTTTGTGTATCAAACACAGAGAAGGAAAAAAAAAGATGTTGCTTTGAAAAAAACCCCAAACCCATCTACTCTCTTCCACTCTTGCACACATACACACCCAACAACAACGATAACAACAGAAAAAAAAAAAAAAA
>WBNO01006322.1:26974-51651 GCA_013400575.1 Peucedramus taeniatus
ATATACTTAAAAAAATATTTTAAGCGCTACTGTTACAGAAGGCTACACAATTGTGTCTTAAAATTTTGCTTTGGTCTGACCACCCATCTTACTGTATTACATGTGTTATATGTGAAGTTACTTTGCAGATCAGTTAGCAATATATTTTTAAATGAATTGAATTAATTAGTAGCATATGTTTGATAGATTTTCAGAAATGTGCCTATTAATGCAGCCTGTGATATAAATTCAATTCTAATAGTAGTGCTTTTCATTTAATGTTAATATAACAGTTATTGTAAATGAAAATTTTCTGAATACACATGTAAAATTCATAAATGAAACCAAAGCAGTTTTGTCAGATAACCTTCAGTGGTCTAGAGTATAACATTCAAATAAACGTATCATAATTGAGATTTCCGAAACGGCTTTAAAGTAGCTTTCCCTCAGGCCTCCATTCAGCTTGCAGCCTGGAAATGAAAGCTGTGTAAGGAAAGATGCTCTTGCCTGTAGGATCTTGTGTCATTTCTTACAGAACTTGATGGATATAAAACAGGTGTGGTCAGGGACTACACAAAGCCTGCCCTGTGAGTGATATGATTAAATCCTGTCTCAAACACTAGGACAACATCTTTCTTGGTTATGCCTTAGAGTTATTTTGTATTGCTTAAAACGTGCCTTAAAATTTTTCTTCTGAATGAGTTCTCTGCAAAATTGTTGGTAAATTATCTTTGAATTCATGTAGCCCTGAGCAGGGCTGCAGAGTTTTAAACATCCAGGACTTTTCAAGCAAAATTAATGAGCATTTTGGTCTCTTAGTATCTTAGTTCCTTATCTGTATAAGTATTAATCCTTATTGTTTAGTTGACAGTATTGGGATGAAAGTGTAAAAGCATTAACAAACTTGACAGTGATGCTAATGGTAGAAAAGGCTGTGAGCAAAGGGATGCCTTTCACTGTGAAGAATTTTAATGGCATACAGTAGACAAAGCACAGAATGCCATGAGGAACAATAAAGAAAGGCAAAATATTAAAGAGCTGCTTGTTAAGTGAACACAGTCTATCCTGTGGATTGAGCTTCCAGTCTTACAGAAAAATACTATATCAACCAAGAATAAGGTTTTTCTATACTAGGTGTATAATGGAGAATTGCATTATGAATACCTAGGCAAACTGTCAATACTTAAGTTTGTCATTACTTTGACTTTGCATTCGCAATGTGATATTTTTTAGCATCAGCTTTGCAGGTGTTATATGCTTATGGACATGTATATAGAATTTATGCATTTTTATGTTGTAAATGTCATCTGTTATAGGAAGGAGACAGTTTTATAGTAGTCTGAATAAAAAGACAAAATGTTTTGGGCTGGAAGGTATATAAAAATTTGAGAAATAGGTTGATCCATCCAGTTGTTAATTCCTTCAAGGAAATATGATCAATATATTTCCTGGCATAGATTTGTGATAAATAGAAAGAGAGTAGACTGTTTTTTCCAAATTTAAACTCATAAAGAATCCCATTGCAGAGGTCTGGACCCTATTTACAGTTGGTAGGATTTTGGTGTTTTATCACTTGCTTCATACTTTAAATAGAAAGAATTGACTATTCTTGATTAGTTGCTTTGCAAATAAATCAAGTAAGTGCTGACTGTGTTTTGAAACAGTTGAGGAAAACAGATGCTCATCCCAAAGAAATATTATGGAAAGAGCTCTATGTAATTACAGCACAACCTTCTAGTAGTACACTGTGACTTCACTATGAAGGCCTTTCACTTCCAATGCAAGTGCTGTGTATTCATCAATTAGTATGCTTGAAGGATTTTGAAGAGCTACTTAAGTACTGATCATTAATAGTAATTTACCCTATATAATGTTTTACTATATGCCAGACAGAAGTATGGTTGCATAGTTGTGTCAAAAACTTGCCAAAACTGTAATTGCAGTGAAAGAAAGGAACTGGCCAGGCACCCAGCAGGTAGATGTTGAAGACCTTGTTTAGTATGTCACTCTTGCAAGAATGAAGACTTATTCAGAACTGGCAAAAACCCCCCAATGAAACAAATAACCAAAAACCCCCAAAAAGCACATTTCCATATGTGTTGCCTGATAAAATTCAAGTTCTGCTAAAATTCAAAGACTTAAGAGTACTGTAAAAAGTATGTTAAAAATAGTGACACTGGAAGTTGTCAGATAACTTTTTTCCATCATGTCAGTGCAAGAAGAATGACTACTAATTAAAACAAGGAATTAAATTTAATTTAAGACCCTGAGGCATGATGGAGGCCAAGAACTTGGTGACATTTTGAAAAGTTTATTTATATGTATCATAGCTATAAGAATACCCATTTCAAAAAAGAAGACACCAAGTGTAAAGGAGGATAATCTTTCAATTATAGACGCATTTGTTAAAAAAATATATGTGTTATAAATTTTTACACAGTACAAATTTATAGTCATTGTTGAAGGTTTCTTTTCATAATTTATTCTCAATGAATTTTTTCAATTCTCCTTCAGATGACAGCAGACAGCACTGGAGTCACAACAGTGAACTTGTGATGATGCATTTGAATCCTGTAAACTTCATTCTGCAAATAAAACATATTTGACTTATTGTATTTATTAACAAGAATACTGTCATGCTTGATTCTGTCAGAACAAGCAGAAACCTTTGATTTAGGCATAGGATGCTCACTCACTCACTCAGGTTATTTAATCTAATAATTATGTTCTTTTCATGTTTTCCTGTTGACTTAATTGAGGTCATTATCTGTCAGTATAACTTACATAAAAATATGATGACATTGATAATGTTGTCAATATTGCAAAAAATTAGAATTAAATACTTGATGAAGATATGGAGGGGAAATGTCAATGCATTTAGTGTAGCTATATTGGACAAGGTGAACAACTTCAATAATGAAAGAAAATGCATGTGAACACAAAAAATGCTACTTGTTTTGCAAATAGCACAATAAAGTTGTTATATTTTAATGGAATGTCTTATAGAACTGTTAACACATTTTAGATTGTCATTTGAATGATAAACAATTTAATGATGATGGCTGGCATATACAAAGTATTCTTAAAATACACATTGTGGTACACTACTTCCAATGCCTTCAAGCTTGAACTATTAAACCACTATGAAAAAAGAAGATGAACAACAGAAAGGAGGAATTTTATTTTCCATAACTCCAACAACTATAAATACTTAGTTCTTAATGAGAACATTCAACCTATTGAAAACTCAGTGACATGACCAAGAAAGTAATTTTAGAAAATATACAGTGCAACTCTGGAATATTTTTGCTGGATTTCATAAATTAGAAACTTTTTTTTTTTTATGGTTTAGAAGGAGATATCATTAAACTTTTCCCTAGACTCGGGCATGGTTAAAACAATGCACATGAAAGCAGCTGCTCATAAACTGCTTTCTTTATCAAGTTAAACAACTTTTATTATATGTTTTTTGAGAAAAGAAACCAAATGTGACCATTAATGATTGGTAACACCTCTGAAAGTGACTGTCATTTCTTGGAAATCTCTCTGAGTACATGGATCTTTCAGTTTAATATTACTTGGTGTAACACAAAGGCTAAAGAGAGGCCAAGGTACTGAGGGAATATAAAAACATTAATACTCCATGAAAGCAAAAGAGAACAGATTGTTACAAATCTAAGGAGTAGAACTGCAGAGGAATTAGAAGTGACTAAAGAAAAAAATTTGAACTGCAAGATACTTCAGACGATTGGATAAGGAGTAACTTGAATAATTTTGAAAGTGTGTTCACTATTCAGCTGTAAAGCACAAGTGTTTGATTATGTCTTTTTATCTTTGTTAATGTTCATCACTTGAGGAACACAAGGGAACTAACAGTTCTCCTTGATGTTTTAATTATTTTAATTCTAACAGCATTAAAGAAATTAGTTATTGATTTTGTTGACATTTATAGCTAATCAATTTTTTCACTGTTTTGGATTAAAGTTTCTGTTGCAATGCACTTTACACAGTGAAATTCTTCAAACAATCTAAAATAATGTGAGCCCATTACTAGAGCAGGCCAAGATTGTTTCTGTTTGGAAAATGCCAATCCAGGTAAATCAAATTTTGCAATAGAAATTTATTGCTTCCAGCAGTATATCTGAAAAATTATTTCAAAGGTCTTGTGGTTTAATCCCAGCCACTCTCTGAAGTTAGGTTCTTCATAAATTAAGGTAGAATTAGGAGAAAATATACAGTTTTGGGATCAAGGAATACATGGTTGCAAGTACCACTTGTAGGTTTTTTAAAATTTATAAATAATAGCTTATGAGAGAATTAAGCAATGGTTTTTTATTATGGAAGGCTCTAAACATATCAAAAATGTTTATTGAGTCCTTTCAGAAACACAATCACTAAGTTTGTGCTGGTAAGCTAAATAGTCCAGGAATGGGTTCAAGAGCTCTCTGTGTTTAACAGTACTGCTAATTGTTAGCATGATCCCTAGCTTGGTTTTGTTCTGTGCCAGCTGTGCCTGGGTACACTTAGGGAGTCCCTAGGGACAGGAGATCATTCCTAACAGGCCATTTGGACTTGGCTGCTGTGTTCTGAGAGGGAAGAGTGCTCAGCTCTATGGACCAATAAGAGCTGTGCACTGCCAGCTGGCCTCAGGTCCACAGAATGATCCATGGCCCATTTAATTTACTGGTGTAGATGTAGCCAGTAGAACTGTGGCCAGCACAAGAATAGATGAAGCAGGAAAGTTTCAGAAGTCAAGATTTTTTTTCACCTCAGTATGAGCAGCACTTCGAATTGCATTTTCCTAGACCTGCCTAAAAGCTTCTATTCTTGAAAATATAATTTTGAGGTTATAAAGAATTATCTTAGCCCTTTTAATTTAAACTGCCAAACTAGGGAGTGCTCTAGGGAAGCGTTTATATGGTGCTCTGAGTGATTTCCTACTTATCTATTTAATTATCTTCATAATAAACTCTGCCTTGTAACAGTAGGTAGTGCTCTACCTTGTTCTAATTAATGAATCAGTTATGGACAGTTAATGGACAACCTGCAGAGTCAGAGTATGCTAATTTAGAGAGCATCTAGTTAATTTGTTGAAGCATACTGATGCTGCTCAAGCTGCCCAACAATTGGAACAATAAAGTAGTCCTTCCAGACAGAAACGGATAGTCACTGTCAGAAAAGCTGGAGTTAAAGACTAAGTACCGTTTCTTTAAATCTATCACAGTGATGAGGCATATCACCCTTCAAAATGATGCTTCTTTAAAGACATTTCATGAATAATACATCAGAGACATGAAGATTGTGAATCACTTGTGATAGTGTATTAAGGTATAGTTCTGAGGCATATGGCTCTTGGTGCTGAACCCATCTTGTGTATTGACATCAGAAAATTTTGGGATCCTGAGGCCACAGTGGATGTGCAATACCTACAAATAATAAACTGAGAGCAGAGTGCAGTGCTGGCAAGCACTCCAAAGTTTGTGTGCCTGTGTTTTGGAAGGGAGGGTATCATGCATACCAGGCAAGGCTCTCAAAATTACTCCAGACAAGCAGATGTCTTCCAGGCTATGGAACTCAAGTGATGTGACACATAAAACAGGTGATGAAAATGTGTAGTGGTAAAATGGAGTTTGAATAGCAAATATCTAAATAGAAAAAAATAAATAACATTTAGTGCTACACTGTATACAGAAAAGCTTCTTGGGGTTTAATTGATTGGTTAGCATGAACATCAGGGAGAGCAATTAAAGAGAACATTGCAGGGAAGATAAATTATTTCTACCCCTCGCAGAGGATAACCTCTTGAAAAATAATGAGGATCAGGTATTATCAGAAATAAAGACACTCAGATAAATTGATTAACTGATGAGCAGCAGGTCCTGAGCACAGGACTGTGCATGTGTCTGAGGGCTGGTGTTTAAGAGTGAAGCTGCTGAGAGTATAACAGAGGTTTGTAACTTCTAATTAAAGTGGTTTGTAGTTCTTAATTCTCAAGTTTGTGTGAGTGCTTGAGTGGATGATGGGTATGTCTCCAAAATTGCTTAGAGAAAGATCTTGAACACTGAATACTGACAAGTTGTTTTTTTTTTTTTAATTACTTGTACAATGGTTGAAACTGTAATTCAAATATATTTTCTAAAACTTCCTGGTGAAAGTAAAGTAAACAAGTTTGACTTCACAAAACAGTACAATGGGGGTTTGGCTCTAAAATCTTTTCAGTGTATGCAAAAAAATGGTAGACAAAATAGGATTGGAAACATTGAATGGGGTTTTCAAAGTGCTTGCTAAATCCCATATGGAAAGTCCTTGGGGCTGCTAAGTGACAATTGTTTTACAGGTTTGCAGTACTGTCATGGAGTAATAACCTGATAAAGGATACAAAAGGCATTCAAATTTCATCAAAAAACAAAGAGAGTGAGGTTGTCTGACCTTTCCTTTTGTTTACATACTATTAAAAATATTCATACAGAAGGAAAGAGAAAAAGGTGGCAAAATCTGTATATGACACAGCTATTAATATTAACCAACTCAGGAAACTTCAGAAAGCCCTAAGAACATTAGAATAGCTATACTGGGTCAGATTATAAATCAACTTTCTCCAGGACTATATTTCTGATAGCAAACGTGTAGGAAAAGAACATACCAAGAAGAAAGGCAAACGTTAATATTTCTCCTGATATCCCATCCTAGCTTCTAGCTATCTGCAGCATAGACACTTACCAAGAGAGAATATCCATCTGAGACTTTGTATTTAATAGGTTCAGGGAATCTAATGAGTTGTGCAGCTTGATGGCAAATGAAATTCAATAAAGATAAATGCTAAGTAATGTATATTCCAGTAAATAATTTGATTTATACACATTACTGGGTTTTAAATTAGGTGAAGTCACTCTGGGAAAAATAAAAAAAAAGTTCTAAGGCACCAGTGTGAACCATTTATTCTTTGTCGTTTGTATATTAACTATTTGTATTGCAACAAAGTCTCCAGACACTGATCAGGCCTCAACTGTGCACATCCATTACATACAGAGAGTAAAAAGCCTGTAGCCTGAAAATTCTTGCAATCTGAATGTACCAACAGACAGGCAGATGTGGGAGAACAAGAAAACAATGAGGCAGTATTGATCAGAAGAATAAGCAGTGGTGTCAGATTAATTGACCTTTGCTCATTCTGCATTGGTGGTCAAAAAGGAAACAACATGTTAGCATGTATAATGCTATTACATGAATCAATGAGTTCTAATCTTACCATCTCAAAAGGCTACAGTAAAGCCAGAAAGAATTTAGACCCAGAGGACAGAAATTCTGAAAACAGAAATGTGGGATTCAAAGGCTGGGAATAGTTAATTTAGATGGGAAAACACGGTTTCAAGATGTGAAATGATAAAGAAATGAGAAAAAAATGACATGCAATGACTGTGTCAAGTGGATGTCCCTAATCAGCTATTTACTCATGTAGGGCATAGCAGACAAAAATTCAAAACCACAGCAGCTGAAATGTATTTTTTCCTCTCATACTGCTTACTTAATATATGGAATGAGCTGTTATTGTCTAATGTCACTATGACTGATGTCACTTGAGTTCTATTCAGACTGGAGCTGCAGGTTAATCTGGATAATGCCATGTGTAATTGTGACTCTCTTCTTTTAATAGTGCACATCTCTATGCATCTGGGCATTGCCCAATCACCATCTCCTTCCATGAAGGACAGGAAAATATTTTCCTCATGGGCAGTTTAGCCAATAATTGTTCAGCACTGGGTTTCTTGCTGCTCTCTCTGAAGCTCTTAATGCTAGATACTCAACACGAAAATAGCGGTCTGATGTAGACCCACAATTGCTGTGACCTTTAATGAGAAATTTAATTAAATCTCAGAATTGAGACTGTAATGTATGCCTATAGATAACTGGCAACATTCAGAGCATTTAACTAACCTGCATTTAGTTTTCAGTTCTGGCTCACTGCTGGACTGCAGTGAGCATTTTAGGAATGTCTTTCCTTCTCCTTCCCTTCTCTAGTACTGTGGAAGGAGGGAGAGGAGGGGAAAATGGCAATGTTGAAGTGATTTAACTACAAATGGTACCGCTAACTTCAAGAACAATTAGAAACTGCACAATGAATAATTCAGCATTTTTTCACTTCAGGGGTTTCCCATTCTGCCTTTAAAATTCAGAACACTTCCTCCCCTCCCCCTTCTCATTAAGGAGAAATTGTAGCTGGAGAAGCAGTCTCCAGGGGCTGCCTGCTGCTTACCATGCAGGTGGCATTCCCTGGGGGCTTGCGGGCAGCCCCAGCTGGAGACAAGGACCGAGTGCATGGGGACCTCCATGGAACACACAGCCTGGCCATGCTCACGAAACCACCAAACTTAAGAAGGCATTTTCTGTTAAAATGGTTTTTCTTTCTTATTCCATATATTGTTTGAGGAACAGGATGTAAAATGAAATTAAAAGGAAATTGAGTTATCTGAGATTCCTGGATGGCTAGTAATTTAAACCAGGTTTAATATATTTATTTATTTATTTATTTATTCATTCATTCATTCATTTAATTTTTTCTTTCTCTAGCAGCAAAAACTGTTACTCTGTAACAACAAGGTCTGATTAAAGACAGGAAAAGTAAAAGATGAGTGGGCAGACAGGCACATACTATAAGTACAACAATTTTCTAGCACTTATTTTATCTGAGGAGCTGAAGACCTCTTGTTGACCTTCAAATGAAATTGCAGGCATTCAATGATGTTTATATGTACAAAACACCCAAATAAACAAACAAAAACCTTCTCTGCAAAAAACTCTATTCTGCTCTTGCTACTACTCTCAATAGGAGCATTGCATTGCGGTGACAAAACATTGAACAAAGAAAACCTGCACTTAAAGTAAAGCTTTAAAATAGGCTTCCAAGGACAACATATTGTTCCAGCTCAGAATAGAACTCTACTTTTTAAAAGTCAGAGTTTGCAAGTCAGTCTATTTATAGTGCCAAGGTTTATTATTGTGGTACTCAAATTTATATACAGAACACTAAATATTATGTTATGGGGGGATTGTCAGTGAGACCAGATGAGTGCTTATGTTTTGTGATTTGTTTATGTATTTTTTAAAAAAAATGTACAGGCATGAAGCATAGTTTCTAGAAAATGTTTTAAGAATTATTCAAGCCACATTGTGGCCCATAACAAAAAATGGGGCCAAAATCACTGCACCTGATTGCTGCAACTAAGATATTAGTGAATCTTTATTCACTGTTATTTTTCTGTCTACGCATATATTCCCATATAAACATCCTTCTCACATACTAATAAAATGGTTCACCTTGCTAAACATCTCTTCAGAGCTCATGGGCCACTTCAGTCCATTCAGAGTACAGAAAATGTGATGCAGATTCTAGGCTGATTGCAGATTAGGGCAGATATATTTCTTAGGAACTCTTCTGCAGTTCTGTCTTCCTAGTGTGCCCCTTTGGCAAAGCGCTCAGGTGAAACACAACAAGTAGTTGTTTGTTGAATTATCTTAGAGCTATGGTTTCATGAGCTAAAGCTGCCCTCTCAGTGAAAGGAGCAAACTCCTCCTTTGCTGCCAGATGAGGACTCTTGAACCACTCATTGTGGTCATCCAGATCAGGAAATTCATTCTATTAAAAGGCAAACCCCGTGGAAAATAAGTGTTTTTAGCAGAACAGTCCCTGAAGTGTCTGATTCCTTGGTGGCACAGTGCTATCTTGGGGTGGGGGTGTACAGGAACACCACACGGGTTGGAGTCAAACTTGCATTTCAGATCAGCTTCCAGCACTAGGCAGCTGTACCCTCAGCTACTTCCTTTCATACATCTCTATTCCAGGACTCTACAGTGTCCCTAACAACCAACTAAAGGTACAAGATGATTGTTTGTACTCTTCAGTGATGCCGAGCCTTAGTTTATAAGATGTTAAAACTTGTGAATATCGAAGTCTGAGTATGCCCCTGTGGCATTTCAACACTGCATTTGGTAGGATGTTATGCTAAAGAAAATGGCTTTCAGGAGCTTTTATATGCTCATAAGGCTATTTGTAATGTGAAGTTGACTTGTCTAGATAGTAGAGAATAACATATGTCTTCAACATTACTGACAGTTTTGCCAGCTTTTAGTATTGCAACACTTCTGCAGATAAGGCTATAAGAGTAGGTTGTTTCAAGAACCACAGAACAGATGAAATTAGTCATTAGCTGTGACTACCCAAAGCTGTGCACATTTGTGTTTGCCAGTCAGTACACTTGGCTGACTGGCCAGTAGGTACATGTGTTCTGCTGCCAAAACAAGACATGTAACAGATGAATTCTGCCTGTCTTTCCCTTTCTGGTGTTCTCCTTTAACCAAGAAATATTCTTCAAGAAACTTGCAGGGATTACATTATCTTTGACACCTCAACTTCTCTTTCCAATTCACTGAAAATCAATCAATAATGCGAAATGTCGTGAGTGTGGTCTGACAAGGAAATGTACCATCAGTTAAGCTGTATATGCTTTAAGAAACCAATGTCAAAACACACATTTAAAATAAAACGTTGCAGCAATATTGCAGAGATTGAAACATAATATTCATTTTAATTGTTACACACTTGAGCAGAAAACAGTCCAGCTTTGGAAGGATATCCAATAGCTTTTATTTCAGTGTCTTATCTCCATGCCTCTTTTGTCTGTACATTCCTATTGATGTTTAACCACTCTCCTGTATATCTCCAATTGCTGTTTTTTTACTGCAGATCACATAACTTTAGGCAATGACAATATTATTGTGCTAATATTGTTATAATGTACTATTAATCAGAATTATATAAATATTTAATAAGTTAATTGCCTGGAATTACAAGCACCATAAAAATCTTATAAGAGAAACTCCACGTAAGTAGAGACAATGCAGTCTGTTTTCCTGCTCTGAAAGATTTTATCCTCAGAAGCCTGTCTATTGCTTCCCATTATGTCAGGTAACCTGATAAAAGATAATTCTTTCTACAATGTACATTGTTCTCATGGGCCAACAACTATTTTGTCTTTAACACTGCTGTGTGATGACTAACAGTGCTGTCAGCCCCTGAGCAATGCTGCCTTATGTGGGGAAACAAGTTAGCTGATTTTGGGACTTCAGAGGCCAAGATACAGCTTAGGATAACATTTGTAGCACTTTAAATAATTTAAAGAGGCAAATTTCACAAGAAAGCAGGTCTTAAACTTTTTGTCTGTGGTCCTAGCATCTCTTCCCTCACCTTTGTCCCAAATATGTTCCTCTCCATGTATGTATTTTCAAAAGGCCAGCTCCATTCTCTTACATATTGCAGCTTACTCTGTGGATAGGTTCTTCCTATTGAAGTGCTAAGCTCTCGTGTTTCTGATTGACAGCTAGTATGTCAATCTATAAACCATCTTTAAAATGTACTAATGTTTTCTCATTGCCCCCCTAATTTTCATGTGTATTTTCATATTCATATATTTTTCTTGACAGATCATAATTTTTTAGCATGCTTGAATAAAGATCATTACCAAAGGCCTGGGGCCTGCATGTGATAGGGAACTCCTGTATACTAGTACAACACTGGGACAATGGATACAGGAGGGTAGAATAAACCCTCTATCCTAGTGATGTTAAAGAGTAGAAACAGAAATGGAACATTCTCACCAGTTTTGTATGCCTTTAAATCATAAAATCATAGAATATCTCTGGTTGGAAGAGACCCATAAGCATGACCTAGTCAAAGACCCAGCTATATAAATACATACATGGATGTATGTGTGTATAAGAGAGAAAATGGTATTCAGTATCTTTTCCCTTATCTTGAATTTTGTTGTGGTGATTCTGATTTTTAATTCCAAAACCCTGTGAACTGTCAGTACCACTGACAGATGGCTGAGGGAAAGACATTGAGATCTACTCAGTAAAAACCATTTAGATGGAATGGCTGAATTAAGCATGCGCTTTGTGAAGTTGGGGAGAAGATAACAGAATGTTATGACTAGCACATTTCAACAATCCATTTTTAGAAATGTCAATTGCTTTGAGTTAGTCAGAAAACAACAGCCCCCGGCTGTGCCCAAACCCTAACCCTGAGTTTGAAGGACAGTCATGGCTAGCAGTTGCCAGCAAGCAGTAGGTGTGATGCTGAACACCTCAGAACTGTTTCTCATTCTACGTGTGGCTGGTGGGAACCACCACTGCAGGTTACACACCGTGTGCACAGTGAGCTCAGACTGCACACCAAGTGCAGGCTGATGCCTTAGATTGCACAGTATCTGGAATAACTTTAATACAGACCTGACATCCAGTGTCTCAGCTCATTCAGATTCTTTAAATGGTCCTGTCTTTCCAATTTTGGATCCTTTGTCACAAAAACTGAACTGTCCTCACTCAACAAGTCCTATTAGCACCACACTTTGTTGACCTTGAGACTAATATATATTTTTAAGGTAATTTGAACAAAAACCATTAGATAAATAATTCTGCCCATCATGTAAATTTTACAGATCCCCATCTGCAGAAAGTAGGTAGGGGAAAATATGGGGAAAATGCAGTTATTTCCCTGTTCTTGCCCTCTTCTTCTGTCCTCTTGGTGTAGGCTTATGGTTACTGGGTTAGGTGAACTCTCAGTCTGAAGCAGTTAACCTGTTCTTGCCTACTTTAAGTGCTTAGTCCCCTCATCCCCTGAGTTCTGTAGGTAGCTTTTAGTCTGGTGTGGAAGTTCATTAACTGTGTGTGTTTTTCTCCAGTGCAAGTGCAGAATCAGATGAACCTCCAATTCCTTCAGGAAATATATTCTCCTTCAAGATTTCCAAACTAGCTAGCTATTCAACACTTCTCATAGTGAGTAAGAACATTTGCTTAGGCATTGGGTGACCCTACTGCCCAGGTGCCTTATAGTCCCTGACATACTTGAATGCTTGCACATACTCAGTCTCCTAATATGTCCCCAAAGATGCAGCTTTCTTTTTGTGAACAGAAAAGCTTGTTTAGATGCCAAAAATATTTCTGCCCAGACTGTAAAATATCCCTGATTTTCCGCCCTCACTAAAAAGTGGAACTGTCCTGCTTTGTTCAGGCTTTTCTCCTTGAGGCACTTAGCATATATCACAGAAACCTGAAACTTTTTTTTCCACTTTTCTCCAAACTTACAAGCAAGCCTACCCTGACAGACTGTATCACAACTACCAACCTTGGAGCTTTGGAAGATTAACTTAGAAACCCCACAGAGCCTGCTAACATCATATAATTGACTGAGGAAGCACTTCTAAGGAGTAGTATAAGGAACTCCCTCCCCTCTAGACTCTCAGCATTGGCTGTTTGCTTTTGAAAAGCTTTTTTTTCAGGAAGGGAAGGGCGCAGGGGGTGGGAAGGAGAATGAAGCCTTGACTGCACTTTTCACTGCTTTCAGAAGGAAAATCTCAGCCATATTCATGCAGGCTGTTCCTGTTTTGTCACTTGTCTGGATTGTTTGCCTCTGCTTGGAAGAATTAAAGCATTTTCAGAAAAGTAATCTTATCGCATGAGAGGGCAATTAGACATTTCGTAATCCTATCACCCCTGTGCTGAAATTACCATGCCCAGTTAGCAATAATTCTGCTTCTAAGAACAGAGTGAGCAGCAGCGCAGCATGAATTATTTAACTCGATGCTGTGTTTCGTGTTTTCAAGTCACTGGAATAATACCAGCACCACAGACAGTAATTATCCCCAGCATAGAGTAGAAACAGTTAATGGAACCTGCCTTTTAAATCAATATTATTAATTCAAGGAAAGAAACAGCATGTACTATCTGACGCCTATGGAGTTTTGATCTGGGCTTGATGTCACGCTGAAGTAAGTGGTTACCATGGAGATTGGAGCTTGTGTCTGCGTATCCCTCCCTGCCAGGGAGCTGTGAGGAGTGTTTTTGGAGAGGAAGTGCCCATCTGTAGTCAATCACTATTGTTCTGGCAGAGCCACATGCCAGCCTCGCTGCAGCCCTCCGAACTGCGTCACGACACAGCAGTGTCAGTCCCTCTGAATAAAGACTCCCTGTTGAACCAGATTTATCCACCCTGCCATTTTCACTGTCAGTTGATTATCTGCTTGTATTCTCTGGCTGTGTTAATGTAGTCTCTTAGCACTGTTATCATAGGATCCCTACAGTTTGATACCTCGCAGCTCTGGATGGATCTTCTTGTGTTTCCTTGCTTTCTTTGTCACCCTCTTCACTTAATCAAGGGAAAGCACCCACACTGCATCAGCCACTTTGCTGGTTTTCTTTCCTCTTAGATGCAGAAGACCATGAAAGCCTGAATGCGCTTTCTCCCCTGTACAAATTCATAGCAACCAAAACCTGCTTGTAATAGATCCTTTTAAATCATCATTATTAATTGCCAGCATATGTTTCTGGAGCAAAGACTGGCAGTTTGGCACAGTCCACCATGATTATTGAATATACCTGTTTATTAACCAATTAAGTAATGGGCTAGTATGCCAGTGGCATATGAAATCAGGGCATTATTGCTAGCTGGAAGATGTCATGCAAAATTACTTCTGCTACCTGAAGACAATGCAATGAGACATCTTCCTGAATACCAGGTGGAGTTTGCGTTCTCATTTTATTTTCCTCCTCAAGTACAATACTTGAAGTAACATCTGATAAATTTCTGCCAGAAATTCTGTGAAATGACTGTCTTGAGTACTGTGCACAGGATGAGTTAACCATGATGAGAAAATAAGATTTATTTTCCCTCTATTTTCCCCTTTATTTTACTTCTCTTCACTCTCATTTTTCTCTTCTCTATCTCTGCTTTGTTTATCTCTTATGTCAAGCAAAGATGCATTTGAGCTATCTAGGGTTCTCATTGAAAGTGATGCAAGAGGTCTTCAGAACAGCCATTGTATGTATCCTCTACTGCTATCCTTCTTGGAAATGACTGAACATTTTTAATGGAAACATCAAAATGAATCAGCTTTAAGCAGATACCTGGCATGAAAAACTGCAGGAAAAACAATCACAGTTTAATAAATTCCAATAACAATAAACATTTTGATTGTGAAGAATGTGCCTGCCAGGGATGCTGGGTTCTTACCTAGCCACTGAATATTGTCTACATACACTGCTACCAGTGGTAGGTCAATTAGCACTTGAGAACTCCCAGCCTGGGTACAGGTGTAGCATTCAAGCCTCAGCTTGCATTGTATGCTAACTTTCCTAATTACATGATGAATGCAGATTCATATTTGCAACCTGCCCTACTGCTATAAACAACACAAACATTTCCTTAGTTCTATATGGGGTGGTTCAGGCAGGGCTGCTGTGGAATTGTGATTGCCAACTGCAGGGATGCACAGGAAAAGAACAACTTTCCCTCGCTACCAGCCCCTCCAACATGTTTTATTTATATCTCTTCCATTCCAGTTGGCATGCACACTGGCAACTCTGGGATCTCTGACCCTGAACTAAACTGCTGCAGGGCCGATCAGGAGACTTGACAGGTACTTGGTGAAGCTGAACTGCTCAGCAAATACTCTAACTTTACTGACTCTATGAATTTTAGGAGAAGTTTGAAAGAGATGTTTCTGAACACTTATCAGTTCTGTAAGCAGTATGTTTTTAGATTTCCAAAAGAATGTCATATCATGTGATTTTTCATTGTAATTGTGGGGTTTGCTGTGTTGTGAGGGTTGACCAATAATTTTTGAGGTTTTGAGGTAGCCACTTTGGATGAAGAGTCCAGACACACCTACACAAACAAAGCTAATTTGAAAACAGACAAGCAGTATATCTTAGCTAAGCAAGGACACATGAGCTTTCACTTCTGAAGGTGAGTGGTAAGTTCAATTCCTAGTTATGGAGAAAAAAAAAGCATTACTCATCAGGTGAAAACCCCTGGTGCTTGGAAATCACGTAAGGTTAACAGGGAAATAAACAATATTTGGAGAGATGGATGAATGTATTTTAAAGTATATTTAAACTATCCACCAGAAATGCATAGAAATTGGCATATTCCCACAGAGCATGTAAGTGTTACTGAATTTTCATTTTGACAAGGCTTTCAATTAGAAAGCATCTAGAGAGGTTTACTTTCTTCTATACGAGGTTGGGAATTGTTCACCTGGTTGACTGAAAATCCTAACATATCAGCTACAAGAGACCTTGGACTATTTGTTTTTTTAATAATTGCTCAGAGTCACCACCTGACATCTGAGATATCTGGGGTTTATCGGATCTCCGATAAAGGTTGCAGCTTTAATGCAACCGTTTTTTTTGGCAATCCAACACTGTGGGGGCAATGCATAAATATTTTTGGTAACCAATGTGACATTTTTGATAAAGCAGGACATATGCAGGTAAAAGTCACATAGGATTCTAGACAAGGATACTTCATCCTCTAAATCAGGTGTTCTCACAGGATAGTCGTCACATTTGAACCACATTCATTGATTTAAATTAAATGTATTCCTTGGGCAATGTTCACCTCTTGTACAAGAGATGATAAATTCCTCATGGAGGAAACCCTTTTGTTTCTTCAGCTGAATTATTTGGTTTTTTTTTCTCTTCTAGTCTACAAAATACCACCAGGAAAGAGATGCAACTGCTGAATATAATTGTAATTTTTTTTTTCTAATTCTGACTTTTTTTCTGTTCACTGCTGTCCATTTTTCAGCAGAGAACAAAAATTTTTCATAAACTGAAGGAGTCTGTAGGAAGGCTAGCAAGCAAATATGTTGGTGTTGGTCAACGATTTTGAGACACTGAGGTGTGAAACAACTTTCTGATTGCTTTTTCAGAAATTTGACTTCAGAGTTCTTCTAGAGTACTGCAAAACATTTGAGCCCCTTTGTGATCCTACACCCTGTAAATCTTAGGACTCTGGATTCTAGAAATGCTCTCTAATAAAAAAGCTCCCTACCTTTGTTGAAAAGCTTTTCTATTTCAATAATTCCAAATAATTTAAAAAAATGGGGATTTCAATTAATGTCAATACCTTATTTTATGAACATTACCAGTTTATTTATTAATTTTATTTTTAGGAATTTTATATTTTTGAAGACATGGACAACTCTTAAATTTTATATTACAAACATAGCAAAGACTTGAAGCTTTGCTCCAAACTTGAAATGAATGAAGAATATAAATATATGACTTTTTTTCTTGATTATACTATTTTTTTTTCCAGTCCATTTCAATGGACTTTTGAGCATCTTTTCAATGCACTCAAAAGGACATGTTCAACCTCTGTCAGCAGTCACGGCCTATTTTATGTTCTGAAAAGTCTTGCCAGAATGGCCCCCTCAAGCAACACATGGCCCAATTTATTTATGACAGTGACAAAAAAACTATTTCCAGGATGTTCGGAGGTCAAGAGCTCCTCTGAAATAGAGAATGCCTTAAAGACCTTTTGCACTGTTTATTATTTAGTGTGTGTGTGTTGCACTCATGCCCCAAGGCCACAATCAAAATCAAGGAAGCTGAGGAAGAATGAAAGAATGATGATCTTTCTTGCATTTTGGGACTCTCCTCATAGCTTTATCCATCTATGTACTGTCATCTCCTCTAAGTCATCAGTTTACCCTTCAAACTATTGTATTTTTAAAAATCTCCTTTCATTAGCCTCCTATTTCTGTTTTTTTACCTGACAGCTGTCTTGAGACACCTATTTTACCACAGTGGTTACATCCAGTAAAAGAATGCTTAAAATGGATGATTCATGATTTGTCTTTTTATATTCCTTCTTTTACATGCACACAAAATTTTATATGATGTGAATTAAGTATTTCAGCAACTTCTCAGGGTTTAAAAAAGATTTCAAGATGACTTTTTTTAGGAGGTCTTTGGGAAGGGAGGTGCTGCTCTGTGTACAGAGCTGCAAGGCACTTAGGGAACTAGAGCAGTGTTCAACAGTCCTGGTGAGAAAGCCCAGCAGATCAACTGCTTGTAATAAGATCCACCTAATTCTGTTTCTTTGTTTATCCATCTCCTTCCCAGTCGTCCCAAATGTTACTTCTGGTTTGACCTTTCCTTCAGTCATGCAGTGAAATCATTCTGGGTGACTAAGACCTGCTTTCCTGCACTGAGACATTTTACAGGGAAAGTGGAGAATTTGTGAGCAAAGCACAGACCATAAGAGTATAAGAGGATCTAGTGGCCGTGAATTTTTCAGGTTGTGTTTTTTGTAGGAAATATAGGTTTCCCCTTTTTTAAACAAATCCATAGAAATCACAGTACATATATTGCAAAAATTCAATAATGTGGAAAAAGCCTATTTATAAGTATTTAATATTTGCCAGTGTTTGTGAGATATGATGGTACTTCTACTTACTTAGCCCAAATTTTTAAAATTTGATAATATCTAATAATGAATACAGGATGAATTTGTCATACTTATTCTTATTGATAAACACATTGCAAGGAATAATGTAAAAAATAAAACTTTCAGGTTCTATAGTGGAACAAAACATGTGAAATTGTTCAGGCCTCCAGAATTCACATTACTGTTTCCTGCTTTTGAGGAGGAAAGGGACAATAGGATGAAGGGGAATATTTGATGTAACTTTGGGGAGTTCGAAGAACGATTGGGCAATAGGAATTAATCTGTATTTGTTTTGGTTTAGGGATAAGTTTTGCAGGGGTTAACTAACATCACGCTCTGTTTATTTCTTCTGTGTCCATCTTGTGGAAGTGACTGTTATCCTTTAATTTATTTTTTCCTAGTGTAAAATTTTGTCCACTTGGTCGGACTGGGGTCTAATTACTCATTGTGGCTGGAATTTGTATTTCTAAATTTGACTCACTTGAAGTCTTCTTATGCTTACATTCTGAGTTGGCATAAGCAGGATGAAAAATGAGACTGCAGAGCACTGAGACCAGCAGAATTTTCAGCATCTGTATGCAATAATGTGATTTGACTGACTTGTATGGACCTGAGCCCAAAAACTGCAGAAAGGAATCATTTAGGCCATATTAGCTGATGTGTGGAAGATGTTCCTACTATAAAAGTTATGTTGATTACAACAGGCAATCATTTTCAGAAAAGAAGATAGACTTATCTTGGTTTTGTGCCCTAGCTTATGTTCCTCTAGCCAGTTTCCATCCTACTGTATGTAAAAGAGCTTGTACATCTTTAATAATCACATAAAATTGATTAAGAAAAATATCCAAAATTCTATTCATCTGTACTGCCTGGAGGTTTGGTTCATGAGCCTCTGAAGAGAGACAGAGAGAGAGAAAGCATACAAAGTGTACTGTATCTTCAGTACAATTCAGGTTACTACACAGAACCTCCTACTCACCACACTTGAGTGACTCACGCATGCTAAGCATAATGATTCCTCTATTTTTTTGATGTGCTCTCATGCTAATTTTCTCATTTACAATTATAAATGTTACATTCACTTCAAAAAATTTGACATAATCAAATTTCCAAAAATATATAACGGAATAATTTTCACTCATTGTCAAATCATTTTTTTTAAAAAAATTTGTACATTATCGTAGCTATATTACATTAACTTTGTACAGTATGTGCCATGATAAAGTATTGGGAAAGATTTTGTTAACTATATTTTTCAATGCTCTTTCTGTGCGATTAAGTTTAATATTACTGAATTTGAATAAAACATTGATCATAGAAGTGTCGAATGAAACTTCTACTAAAATCTTGGCTGAAAAAGATTCCTCTTCAATTGCACGTTATTATTCTTCTTTTTCCCCCACTTTGGAGTTATATAACAGATTTCTTTCTGCCCTTTTTGATGTACTGTTCTTTTTAAATATTCCAGGAAAATGATAACTTGGATCCAAAGACTGATTTCCATGTTAAAATGAAACCAGAGAGCTATAGAACATATATCACTTTCAATAATTTGCAGTGATGTACAGAGATGTAGCTCTATAGTTTATAAAAACCCTCAACTCCATCAGCCAGAAGGAGCTTTTAGCTGATTTTTATGACGTGGATAAATGTCCACCTACAAAACCAGGTAAAGTGCTGAGAAAGGTAGTAGTGTGCAAAGATACTTTGCAGAAGTATCTGCAAAGTAAAAATACAAAAAATACTTTGCAGAAGGCAAAGTATTTTCTTGATTGTCTTTGAAGGATGACAAAATTCTGTCTGGGTAAATAGAAGTTTTGCACCATTGTGTCTGAACAGTCTTCTTAAATATTAAAGAATTCAAAGTAAAAATATTACAGTAGTATAGCAGAATGTAACAGTTTTGCAAACTTTATGATACAATATTTTTTCAAGTTCAAATTTTCAAAGAGCCCATGGGTCTCGCTATGACATGCAATGAAATGGTGTTCAAAGGTGCCCATTGTTCCTGTGGCAGGTTGACAGCATTGAAGTCAGAGTATTCTGTCCCTGTGGCATGAAGCCTCACAGAGAAACAGACATTCTGAGATGTTTGAAGATATACAGCAAGTGATGCTTAGTTGCAGACTTGACTAAAATTAATGAGAAAGTTTATTTTCTTTTTGGAGAAGACGTGAACTTGCTTCAACTGTGTCTGAATTCAGGATGGTACAAACAAGTTCTGGTCTGAAGGGCTTGTGCTTAATCTGCTGTGGTAAGCTCTGGTGGGTGTATAGCAGTCTTTGCTTTGGAGTTTGTAAAGCCACTGCTGTGATGAAGTGCAAGCAAAGCAAGCACAGGTCTAGGCACCAGACTGAAGATTTACAGTGCATTATGTAAGGCCAAGGCTCAAAAACACATTAGTCTCTTGACCTGGAGGTAAGACTTTTGGGGATAAGGGGTTTCCCTTCTTCAAATAGATTTGTGAGACAAATAATACAAGCTGAATTAGAGAAAACAAAGCACCATGATATATCCTTAGGAGCATTCTGCAAGAACCCCTTTTTTCAGAGACTATTTGCACTCAGAAAAGACTTTGAATGAGCCTACATAACTCATAAATTAAGCATTATGTGTTCTGTTGACTTTTTTAGAGCCTTCATGGTAATAGCACCCAATGTGTTCTGCTGCTTGTTTTCTCTAAGAAGTTTTTCTGCTGTTTCTGGTCAGTAAATTATTTGTACTGAGGTTCTCAGATGCCCCACAACAGAGGCTAAGTCAATACTGGTAATGATTCATGGTGAAATAATGCTAGGTCTCTTGGACCCTCTCCCCACTTTTGTCAACCTGAAAATTGTTTCTTTTTATCTCATCAAGTTGTGTTATAATCCACTCAGAATTCTCAGTAGAGGATCAGTTTTAAAAATATGTTAAACCATTAAAGTAAGATTAATAGACCCAAGGAAGTATCTCTGCCTTTCTGTTGTCTGGAGATGAAATTTAACAACTAGCTTAGATTAGACGCTGAAGGCAAGCTTCAATGGGCTAAACATATGTGTTTGTGCAATCTCTTGCCTAGGGTATTTCAGATGTCTGCAAAGCTGGTGAATATGATTGGTAGTGTAAACAGAATAAGAAGGAGCTAGAAATTGCTTGAACAACTCAAAAAGCATTAGATATCCATGTTGAGACAGACTGAGACACTAAATTTACATGAGTACAGGAAGGTAACTGCATGTGAGCCAGCTGTTTAGGTTTCTGCTATAATCAGTGAGGGTGCAACTCAGTTGCCTAACAAGTTACCTGAGATGCCCCAGGGTACACAGCACAGCCTCTGACTGCTGTAACCAAAGGGTGTGGGCAGCCCTATAGGCACCGTGCCATACCTGACAGCCTTCAGCTGGCATCCTGGACTTCTGGGGAGTCTCAGATGATGCTAAATACCAAAGATTATACAGAGATGAATGTCAGATCTAGTCCATATAGTGAGTAGAAGTTGGAAAGTTATTAATCTCACCCTGAGACAGTCACCCACTTTTGACCATCTCAGTAGCTCTCTGTGCTGCCCTGAATCAGCTGACTAGATTAGGAAAGACTATGGCTCAGCTAAGACCCTGAATGTACACCCAGTTTCCTTTCTGGCTCTGGAGCTGAAATCCACCCATAGTCAACCCATAGATGGAGTTCTGAAGTTAGGTGAGATGAGTCCCTTTCCCATCAGCCACGACAAGGATGCGTGACAGGCAATTCTCCCGCCCTCGTGTTAGCACTGTCATCCTCAGTTTGAAGAGGCTTGTCAGGCTTTTAGCAACAAGCTGTTTATTTAAAATGCCAGTTATGTAACTTAGGACTCTTTAAATAGTTTTTTTCTTTATATTACAGTAAATTAACGTAATTTAAGAATTACTCTCACTTCCCACTTTATTCACTCTGAAGCTTACGGAGTTCTGATTTTTGCTAAGACATCAGTAAATACAATAATTTAAGCAGTCTC
The DNA here is from genome assembly GCA_013400575.1 of Peucedramus taeniatus. NCBI lineage: Eukaryota > Metazoa > Chordata > Aves > Passeriformes > Fringillidae > Peucedramus > Peucedramus taeniatus. Next base: position 49,216 of record WBNO01006322.1, read on the forward strand.
AAATTTCAGCAGCCACCTTTTCCTCCAGTTTCTGTTTTTTTGGGGTTGGTTTTTTTTGTGGGGCAAATACAATGTTTGGCAAAACCAGATCACTTTTAATGATGTTATTAGCCAATAGCTCCAAATACAACTTTGGAGATATTTTTTTTCTGCAGTGTTCTCTATGTGAAAGAGCCTGGGTACCCCTTAAACACATTATTTCATAGATGAAAACCTAGCAGATTAGATGACAACACCCTCCCCCCCAGTCTGCCAGGTATTGAACTTTACATTGGATTATTTCCAGAGTAAAATCATGTGAAGTATAGCACTAGCACAAATCAATGGTACAATTCAGTTCATCTAAACACTAGTTAGTTCATACAGCCATACTCAAAAAAACATAACTTTCATTAGAGTTGCTGGCATAGGGATTGTCATTGCTATCAGCCTAGATGTAAACTCAATGAGTTAATTCAGAATTTTATGAACACAAGTGGAGAGAATATATGTTCTTCATACATGGGCACTTAGAGCAATGATAAAGGTGAAGTAGAGCAGTTACATGATCAAGCAAATGAATTATTTTTAAGACTAAAACTACTTTTCTTTAGTTATGCCCCCATTCTTGCTCAGAAGTGTACCTTTAAAAGTCACTTCTGATTTAATCAGGCTGTTGAAATTCAACATATATGCACACAAAACCAGACTGCAGGTAAAAACTACAGAACAGATTTGGCTACACAGGGGCACAGAAAGAAACAATAACTTGACCTTTTAAATTTATATGTCTATTTACATATATTTACATATATTGGAAATGTATTTTTGTCTTCTCTGAAGAAAGGATGTGTAAGAATCAGGCAGCTCTCTTGGCTCCTTGACCTACACAATTGTGGTAGGATTGATGTATGTGATTGGCAGTAGCAAATGCAACCCAAAAGCAAGGAGGAAGTGGATTAAATTGTGGCTTCTTAATTTCCTTCCTAAGGCACTGATGGACAAATGCAGCCACATGATACTCTGTGCTGTACTACACTGAAAAAACTAGCTCCTAAAGCATAACAGATTTATTTTTACAAACACCTGTATTTTATTCTTTCCTAAGCATATTGGTCTGCAAAATCCACTGTGGTGTGTGCAATAGTATTTGGTAAGAAGACGATATTCTACAAAAAGTTGTTTAATGTATGTATAAAATAGAGATATGGGATTATGTTTTGGAATCATGCTAAATCTGTCAGAAGGCTTGAAGGATACCAGGATGTCAAAGGTGGTAAAAGACCCACACTGTTTATGGATGTAAATTGTGCTACAATTATCTCTTTATATAAACATCTTTCAATAAATTTTCTATCATTTGTACACACAGACATAAGTTGGACTCTCCCATTATAACAGCTGTGAAGAAAAGTTTTTTTATATTTCATTCTGAAATTTCTTGATCATTATGCTCTATTAGAGCTGTCTATGAAAGCTTACCCTGCTTGTAACAGTTGTGTTCTACCTCTGCCACACACCTTAGATACACAATAAGGAACATTTAAACTTTTAGACAAAACAGGCAAAGAGCTGATAGAGCAAAACCCATTTGTGAAAAACAACACACTGACGTCTAATACCTAAATAAAATAAAAATGAATTACATTTTATCTTCAAATTGCATGTTGAGAAAGGATGAGGTGGAAGGAAAGAGACAAGGCAGTTTGAAGGGTCTTGTTCTGCAAAAGTCAGAGCTGACTGCAGCATTGAGTGTCTCTGTATATCAGATACCTTGGCCAAAGGTTGTTATAGAGAGTGTCTAGGCTTCACAAACTCTTTCTCTGTGCTTGTACAAATGGTATTTGAGATCTAGTTTAGATATACAGCCAGCCTAAGTGCTCCAAAAAATCTGCTTTCAAATTACTAAGGTAACCCATTTCTTAATAACCACAGAGCATAATTAACAGTAATTTTATTCATTTTTGAAACTACTGTGGTATTCCATGGTTGCTTTGTATGTGGAAAAAACTTGAAAACTGTACAGGTAAAAAAGGATTAATGTTTTGCATACTACTACTGCAGAATTTGAAATTTTATTGTCTTTCTTGCCCTCACAATATGAATTTGTCAGTTTTTAAGGATAATTATTATGGTGCTCAACAAACAAGAAATGTGGGACAAGTAATTTGATTTAATTTAGGAAAGGTGAGATAACAATGGAATAATTTTCAAAGATGAAGGAGGAACATGAGTTACAGGTCAAAGAATGAAAGAGGTCTTAACTAATAAAGAGAAAATCATCAGTGAGATCACATTTACTTGGAGCTCTTTAAACTCAGTTTTCTCAAGTTGCATCCACAAGACAAAAGTTTATATCATTGCCCTTTGCAGCCATGTTTGACTCCTGTATATATGACAGATTGTATTTCTACTACATTATTTGCCTTTTCATGTGTTACCATTCCTGACCTGTTT